>JBBPTD010000013.1:0-115209 GCA_038093895.1 Boletus aff. mottiae
TAGTATAGACCTTAGTCTATTTCTCCTGTTATTTCCCCTAGTCCTCCCCTTGAGGCCTTAGTGCCTAATACATTGGTTATAACACTTCTAGGACTCCAGCAAGCGCTCCATTGGACTACTCGACCCTAGTCAGGACTTCGGTCGTTACAAGATCAACGGCTTTGGGATCTGATTTGGTTTTCTGATCTGACTTGGCAGCATTAATCTGAACAAGTAGATCACACTCTTCTTTCTCGATAGTTCTTAGGAAAGAGCTTGTAGATCTATTGCAACAAGATGCAGGGCAACGCGTCATCTGGACGGTTCCTGATATCCAATTGATTTCTGGGTTATGCTGTTTAAGCCACATGTAACCGAGAATCATTTGATGTTTGCCTAAGTTGGTAGCTTCGGCAATTGTCTTTTCTTGATGTCTGAGATAATTAATCATAAGCTTGGCATAATGTGTTAGGCTTCCAGCAGTGTTACGTGTTCCATCAACGTTAAATACCGGGATTGGCCGATCTAGGGGTTTAAGGGGAATATGATTGTTTAAGGCCCAATCTTTATCAATGAAGGTCGTGTTAGCTCCTGAGTCTAACAGAGCGAGGGTTTTAATCGAATGTCTAGTTTTCAGATTAATGGAAATAGGTAGAATAAGTTCCTTGGCAGGGTTGCCTTGGATCTTAGCAATCTCGGGTGAAGGAAGCATTTCTTCTATGTCTGCATCAGACAAGAAGACGTACATTTGTCGGATGTCAATGTGCTTCTGTTCAATAGTGGAGGGAGTTGTGTGTAACGAATTTACTTCAACAACTTCCAGTAAGGTTATCTGATCTGGGTTTTGCAATCTATTAGAGGAATGAAGCACTGGTGTGAAGTCCCGGCCAAGCTCCGAATCAATCGAAGGCCCCTCTAGACTTGAATAGATAGATGAGGAAATTTCAGAACTTGTTACTCGAGATGCAGCTTGCTTGCCCAGTCCATTCAAGCTGCCTTGCCTTTTCCCTTAGAGTCAGATGGCATAGCCTGGAAAAGTGCGCGGACTTCATCAAAAGTCATTCCTTGACAAGCATGGGGTAAAGATTCTTGAATCTGATCCCATGATTGTTCGGGTTCAGAGGTAGTAGCCCGAATGGCTCTGCCTTTGCTGCATGTGGGTTTATGTTGTCCTCTGGACCAATTACAATGCCCACAGCGAGAGTTGGGTTTCTTACAATCTTTAGCGAAATGTCCGTTGCCTCCACAGTTGAAGCAACTGGATGCAGGCGATCCCTTCGAGGGTCGCTGCTTGCGAGACTTCTTAGTGAAGTTAAGGTCAAGGAAGTCAGAGTCGGTTAAGTTATCATCGTCATCAATAAGACTGATGTTCATTGCATCATTGTGATGTGACTTCTTTTCTGATCGGCCAAGAATAAGACCGATAGATTCTTGGGTAGATCCAATCTTGGATACTGTTTCGACATAGGGGGCAATGTCCGTCTGTCTCTTGCCTTCTCTAGTGATTTGTACGAGAATAGAGGGTCTCATGGCCCTTTCGAGTATAGCACAAGCATGTGCTCCGTTGATACCTGCCATGTTAAAGAGGGACTCGAACTTAGTAATGAATGGTCCAGTTTTAAGTTCTCCTTGATGGAACTTGTTAAGCTCCATAAGAGCCCAATCCTTCTGGTTCACATGTCTGAAGAACTTTGGTAGTTCTTCTTCAAGATCTCTCCATAGATAGATGGGTCCTCGAGCCAGTCGAGTTTCGGCAAACTTTCCTGCAGTAGGTCCTTTGAGTCGGGATAGGACTGCTTGGACTGCAGTGTAGGAACTAGGTGGTATGGCAGTAGCGTTGAGGCGTAGCCATGCTTGTATCTTAGCCCACCATTCGTCAAACTTGGCGCGGCTTCCATCATAGTCTCCTGGATCGGCAAAGATCTCTACCTTTTGGGTAAATCCTTTTCCTGATCCGGGTGTAGCGGTTAAGCGAGTATTAGCGTCTTCTAGATTCGTAACTTGATCTCGTAGATCAACATTTTCTTGCTCAAGGTTAGTGACCTTGCTTTTTAGACGTATAGTGTCAGTTCCTAGTTCATTGCAAGCGGTAAGGGTGGTGGAAAGCATAGTGACAATAGAGTCCCATCTGTCTTGTGTGGAAGACATACTAGTGGCGGAAAGGGTATTTC
This sequence comes from Boletus aff. mottiae, assembly GCA_038093895.1. NCBI lineage: Eukaryota > Fungi > Basidiomycota > Agaricomycetes > Boletales > Boletaceae > Boletus > Boletus aff. mottiae. The sequence goes on from JBBPTD010000013.1 coordinate 2,151, forward strand.
GTAATTCATTATACAAGTCAGCGATTGCGGACATATTGAATCAAGTGGGATAGTTAAAGTTTTCTTCTGATTCAAGTGCAGAGTCTGAATGATCAGCTAGATTAGATCCTCCTCCTAATTTGGCAACGAGTTCTGCTCATGCGACTGCTGGTGTAGGTACTCTAACGCAGAGCGGTGGCAATGGAAGTCCTGCTTCGGCAGCGGCTTCTTGTTCAGCAAGTGCGGCTTCCTGAGCGGCACGAATGCATTGCTGATTAATGAACTGGAGATGAAGGGTTCTTCTTCTCTGTGCGAAGTTCCTTCCTCTGTTCACTCTCTCAAGATGCTCAATCTGATTCCTGGGTTCAGGGTTCTCATTTATTTGAACAATAGAGTACGTCCTACTAATATGGACGGTAATGAACAGGCGTCCTAAGAGCTGTGTGGGGTCGGAGTGTACTAGGGCGATAGCCAGTAGTACTGTCAGGAATGCGGTACCAGCGAGGTAGATCAGGAATATGAGGAATAGGGGTAGGAGTTCTCTCTCTAATCCGAATCCATTCCCTGATACGATCTGCGGCCTCGAGTACCTGGCATCTTGCGATCTCAATCCAGTTAAGATCTCTGGACTGCTCAAGACCAAGCTGTATTCCCTCGCATATAGCTCTGTTGATTCGTTCTGTCTCACTCTCTCTAACCGAATCGTGAGTGCGACTTCGGTGATGTTGGAAATGACAGGCAGATTGGCGGGTGAGCTCGGCACGGATGAGTTCCCAATCAATGGGTTCCGGTAACTCAGATGGTGCCCGTGTCAGTGTACTAGGGTTGTATGTCAGGGACCCGATAGGCGGGTATACTATCTCCCAATCTGCAAGTGTGGGGGTTAGGCGGTGTTCGGTGTTTTCGGCGTTACTGCGCGCTAACTAATGAAGTGCACGGTACTCCGTTTGTCTCTACTGTGAGGACAGTAGGTGCCACAAGCGTAATGCAAGTGACAAGAGGAAGGTATGTGCCTAGTGGGAGGTACTCACTAGGTCTGAGGATAGAGATTGCTACCTTGAGGAGCGAGTATGTTTTATAGAAGCAAGAGGGGTGCTTGTATAAGAGAGTAAAAGAACTGAGGAGAGCGATACAGAGTGAGCTCTCCTCTATATAGTGTTCAGGTATTGTTTGTACCTGTATGCCTCTACTCTAGGGTAGGTATAGATAAGAGATAGGAATGAGTCATGTCGTATCACGAATGATAAGAGTCCTATCTATAGCCAATAGCAATAATGGCGGTTATCTATGATGTCATATGATGAGTAATATGTGATAGTGAAATTGGACCTATTGTCCGAAGGTCTGGATCACTGATGTAATCAGGTCTAGAATCTGGGTTATAGAATAGAAGAACAGAAAGCGAATACCCAGATTTCAACACTAACTGACCTGGTAAATCGGCGGTGTTGATGGTAGAGGCCCAATAGCAAGTACTGGGGGCATCCTCTGGTGCGAGAGTGGTCTTGTTGACCAACGTCCTATAGCCCTGGTCTAGGCTGCTATCGTAATCGGGTAACTCCGATTCCTATCAATAGGACTCATCAGTCCTGATCCATACTCAACTAGTGACTAGTTGATCGGTACCTGTAGGTGGTTCTCGACCCTTCCTATCTGTGCCTCGTAGTCCAAGGGGTTGTACTCGTTAGGATCATACGATCCCGAACTGACTGCGGCTTCGGGAACTAGCCCGAAGATGTCCAGGAAGGCGGGTGACAAGGGCGGAGATGCCGGCGGGGGAAGGCCTGTCCTTCCTTCGACTGCGTACGCGTAGATGTTGGAGATATGGTAGTAAGGCACTACCAGAGTGCGGGGTCAATAGCGTAGCGTGAGCGGCCTATCAATAACCTACTTGGTTCTATCAATCAAGATGGGTGGTGATAAGGTGGTGATGGGGTCCCAGAGCGGCTAGCTAGACCGCGGCGGTTAGTATAGTCTTGTTCTAGTGAAATGACCAGAACCCACCTAAGGGTCTAGTGTTTGAGAGACAAGAGTACTAGGCGAGTTGTTCTGGGAAAACTCCAAGAGAACAAGACTAGAGAGCCTTGTACTACTTGGCTATAGTATTTATACTACTAGTACATGTGCACAGACCGTGCAGTGCTTATCTACAGTTTCTATACTTGTATTACTAGTCTTGAGACTGGGAAACATGAGGCGACATGAGGAGACTGTTTACTGGAGGATAAGCATACCTGTGCGGGCATGTGTTAGATAGGAGGCATGAGGCGGGTATGAGGCGCGACATGTGTAAGTCTGGAGCACGTCACTGCCCGATCAATATCGTGAGAGAAAGTTGGGCTTTGTGGGAATTTGGGCGAGTGAGCAAACATAGGGGCTATTAGAGTAATCAGTGTTTTGTGAGTGAATGAGCCCTTGGAAAAATAAGGAAAAATAGGGGAAAAATAGGGGCGATTGTAACATCCCCATTGGAGTTTATACCGAGGTACAGGGGGGAGTATTTGTCAGGACGGATCATATATACTTTGGGCACATTGTCTGGCATTGTGTGACATATCCAGGGGACCATTGCAGAGAAGACATGGTGGAGGAAAAGGGGGCAGTCCCTATAATCCAGGGCTGCCTGTAACCAAGGGTGGTCAGGGGGAGTAGTTTTTTTATGTATAGTGGATATGGATGATGTTGGGGATGGGGGGTTGGATGTGGTGAGGATATGCACCAGAAGCACCGTGGGAGCAGTGCGGAGCGAGGTGGAGGGGGAGGGGGAGGGGGATGCCACCTGAGAGACGGTGAGGTGGCAGAGCTCCGCCCGCAGCTGCTCTATTTCTGTCTGCAACTTTCACATGATCATTGTGAGGCTCCAGTTGTCCAGGGAATCATCTGATGGGGGTTGGGTGGGGGAAGGGGGTTTGATCAACTTGACTGTGGCAGGGGCGGGGGTGTTGGTGGTATGAGTATCAAAGAGCTCCCACTGTCCATGTAAGTGGACCAGTATGTTGTTCTGAAAGATCTGGACTATGGGAGTCTGTATCCTGCCTGAGTCGGGCTCCAACACCAGGGCATGGAGATGGGTCTTAAATGAGTGGAATAGTGAGACAAGCCAGTAGAGAGCTTTAGGAGCATCCTTCCTGCAGGAGATAGGGAAGTAGGGTATAATGGTGGTCTTGCCTTTGTTAGGGCTGGCCTTGATTTCCCAGGTCCATTCCATGGGGTGGGCTTTGAGGTGACAAAGTACAGTATTGGGGAAAGCAGGAGGGGTGAAACGAGCTCTGAAGATGCCTTTGGGAAATGAGTGATACTGGCGACCAATATCAATGAGGCAGATGTAGCATGGGGTGTCTGTCGAGCAGATGTGCTTGAGGCGAGGAACTTTCCCACGGGGGGATGGTGGTGGTATGGGATCAAGAGGCATCTCACATACATTGATTTTGCATAAAATATGACTACTCACCCTCATAATATCATAGGCCTGTTTATAAAGTGGAGCATAAGGATGAATTTCTTTGAGAGTGGTATGGAGATCCAGCAAAATGGCACCATCAAGTTGAGAGTTATGTTGGATGCACCTGTTTGTTACTTCCTCTGGGTTGTAAATATAAAGCTGAGCATAGAATGGCTCTAATCCATCAGATGATATGAGTGCTCCCATCAAATGGTGAAGTGCACCATGAATGTGAAAAGATGCTGGCCCACATTAGCAAAACACCCATTTTCACACAGTGAGGTCCACTATTGTACAGTGTGTACAGGCCAGATTTGTTTTCATGAAAATACACTAATATAGGGCACTGTAGGTACCTGTACATGCTTCATGATGAATAAAAGTGACAAAGGAACACTCAAAAACATGTTTTCCAATATTGTTTGAAAATGCTGTACAGTGCTGTACAATAGGGGACCTCAGTGTGTGAAAATGGGTGTTTTGCTGATGCAGTCCTTTGAATAGCAGCATTGTTCATGTTAGTGCTCACAGAGGTAAAAGCTAGAGTATTGTTGTATTACCGGATCTTCTTCTTGACATCTTTGGTATCCCAAGGATCATCACATAATTTCTGCAGATCACATGGCCATTTTTGTATGCAAGGCAGATCAACCTGACCTTGAAGACAACACATTTCAAAATGTGGATTTTGAACACTGAATTGAAGAGCTGTTCTGTTCTGAAATGCAAAGCTTGGCTTTGTACATATTCTACCACCTGGTGGAATGTAATATGGAGGATGTGGTTTATGATTGGCATCATCAGAGTCACTGGAACTGGAATCTGATAGATCAGGATCAGGAGGTAGTGCAGGTGCTGGTCTTCTAGGTATAGATGGCCCAGGAAATGTGTCCTCAGGCCCAGGACCAGCTTGAGCAGCAGAAGAACAATGATTGGACCTTTGATTGTCATGAGTGATATTGAAGTTTTCGATCAATCTAGCATTGTAGTTCACTTTGATATTTGCAGGCTATAAAGGTGGTATAGCAAATGTCTGATAGCCCATTGGGGGTTGCTGATGTGGTTGGACAGGGAAACCAGCAGGCAACCAGATTGGAGGTGGAGCAGGTTGATTAAAATAAGGCAATGGTGTGGCAGGGAAAGATGGTGAGGGTGAGCATAAATAATGCATTCTCTGAATATGATGGTGCTCAATCAAATGACATGGTATCCTGGGTATTGATCCACAGGTACTGGAGGATGGTACTAAATTTTTGATCAATATCATATTATATAGCAAATCCATGACTATGATATGACATACCATCAAGGCAGGATTTGGTGGGAATGCAATTGGTTGTTGGGGCCAGTGGAATTCAGGTGGTGAACCCATTTAACATTGCTTATGCTCAGCTTGCTTGTTGTGCTTATTATAGTGAAGTAGAAGGTGTAGCCCTCAATTGAATTAGATATGTCATGATACTCATATTTAACACCATTACACATATTGTTTTGCCCACTTTGAAGATCAATATTAGATTGTTGTAAGTTAGATTGTTGCAAGCTGAACAGCCGAATATATCAGAAATGAGGCCCTTCCCCCAGAATACCAAGAATTCTCTTCAGTCTTCATCAAAGAAACTGCCGACCACCTTCCCCCTTCTCGTCCCTATGACCATGAGATCAACCTAGACGATTCCTTCATGCTGAAAGTAGGAAAAATCTACCCCTTATTCCCTAAAAAACAAAAGGCTACCAAAGCCTTCCTCGAAGAAAACCTCTGTGCTGGGAAAATTTGACCCTCAAATTCCCCCCAAGTCTCACCATTCTTTTTCATTAATAAAAAGGATGGGAAACTCCATTCCTCAGGCTGCCAGGACTACAGATACCTTAATGAACACACTGTTCATGATGCCTACCCCCTCCCTTAATCTCCAACCTTGTTGATAAACTCAAAGGTGCTGAAGTCTTTACCAAGTTCAATGTATGATGGGGATACAATAACATCAGAATCAAAGATGGACATCAGTGGAAAGGAGCCTTCATCACCCACAAAGGACTCTTCAAACCCCTTGTCATGTTCTTCAGCCTGACGAATTCCCCCACCACCTTCCAAATGATTCATAAATGACTTGTTCTGTGATATGATCTCAGAAGGATGGCTCATCATTTACATGGACAACCTTCTCATCTTTTCCCCTGATAAGATGACTCATACTGAACGCACTAAATGGGTCTTGCAATGCATGAAGGAACTTGACCTTCACCTAAAACTCGAAAAGTGATCCTTCATGGCCAAGGAGGTTGATTACCTAGGAATGATCATTAAGTTAGGACAACTTGCCATGGACCCTGTCAAGCTCAACAGAATCGCCAGTTGGTCCACCCCTACCAAGGTCAAGGAAGTCCGCTCATTCCTTGGCTTCACCAACTTCTACCGACAATTCATTACTGACTATTCAACTGTTGCCCATCCACTCAACAACTTGATGAAGAAGAACTCTGGCTGGACTTGAACTGATACCTGTCAGAAATCCTTTGACTTCCTTAAAGAGCTGTTTCTCTCTAAAACAGTTCTTTATCTCCCTGACCCCTCTGCACTCTTTGCCATTGCTACTAATGCCTCCAAATATGCTTCTGGTGCCATCCTACTACAGACTGATGTCAATGGAGACTGGCATCCCTGCTTCTATCTCTCTACCTCATTCCTCCTGCTGAGTGAAACTATGACATCTATGACTGCGAACTCCTTGCCATCATTCACACTCTCAAAGTATGGTATCATTACCTCCATGGCTTTCCTTTTCCCATCCAAGTTTTCATGGATCATAAAAACCTTACCTACTTCCAACAAGCTCAGAATCTCAACCGACACCAAGCATGTTGGCTTCTGGATCTTGCAGATTTTGACCTCAAAATGATCCATGTCCCTGGCTACCTTCTTGCTGGCCCTGACACCCTCTCCCAATGCCCTGACCTTCATCCTGACACCCCCAATAATATGGGCATGGTACTTCTTCCAGACTCCCTTTTTGTCCACATCATTGATGCTGCCTTGCACCAGAAGGTCTCATCCTCCTCCAAGAATGATCCCCTCATTCTAAATGCTTTACATACACTTAATGGATCAGTACTCTCTGCCTTCTGCTTCCAGTTATCCGATTGGGCTTTCAATGAGGGTATTCTCACTTATCAAGGCCATGCCTATATTCCTCCTGATGACTCACTCCATCGCTCTATCATCTCCCGCTGCCATGACCATGCTACCGCTGGTCATCCAGGATACCTCAAAACTCAGTAACTTGTCGCTGCTGAGTTTTGGTGGCCCAGCCTGGCGAAGTTTGTCCGTATGTATGTAGAAGGATGCTCTGCCTGCCAGCAGGCTAAGGCAAACACTCATCCCACAGTACCCTCCACTTCTCCAATCCACTCTTCTGTCTCTCGCCCCTTCCAGCAGATCTCATGTGATCTCATCACAGATCTTCCCCTTTCCTCTGGCTTCAATTTCCTGTTGGTCATGGTTGACCATGGGCTTACTAAGGGGGTAATTCTTTGCCCCATGAAGAAAACCATCACCGCCCAAGGCATTGCCATGCTCTTTTTCCATAAGGTTTATAAACACTTTGGGCTATATGACAAGATCATCTCCAATTGTTGTCTTCAATTTGCTTACACCTTCGCAAAAGAACTTGGGAAACTCCTGAATTATGACTTTGCCCTTTCTACTGCCTATCACCCCCAAATTGATGGTGAAACAGAACATGTAAACCAAGAAGTCAAAACTTATCTACACAATCTATTGTGGAAATAACCCTACCTCATGGTCTGAATACATGACTCATGCCAAATTTGCCCACAATCACTCCACCCACTCCATCACCAATCAATCCCCCTTTTATCTTATGATGGGATATGAACCCTATACTCTTCCCACCATCCTAGCCAACTCCACTCTTCCAGCTGTAGAGACTCATCTCAAAGACCTCACCACTGTCAGGAATGAAGCCCTTGCTGCCCATGAACTTGCCCACCAAGTTATGGCCACTCAAGGAAACAGAGGCTTTGTCCCCTTCTCCAAAGGAGATAAGGTATGGCTGGAAGCTAGGAACTTGAAACATTGTTCCCTTACCCCAAAATTCAATCCCAAATGAGAAGGATCCTTCACTATCACGAAGGTCTTATAACCCCTCACCTACCAACTCTGCCTTCCAAAGACCTGGAAGATTCATCCTGTCTTCCATGCTTCTCTCTTATCACCCTATCACAAAAACAGCATACATGGTCCGAACTTCCCTTCCCCACCACCAGATCTTATTCAGAAAGAAGAAGAATATGAAATCAAGAAGATCTTATACCACTATGGACCCCCATCTCACCACATGTTTCTGATTTGATGGAGAGGCTACTCTGTGGAAGAAGACTCTTGGACCCCAGAACGGAACTTGAATAATTCCAAGTCCACTCTCCTTGCTTATAAAAAGCTTCACCCCTCTGTCTTCCCTCTTCCTTAGTCTCTCCCATCGTTCAAACTCAATATGTCATTCAAAAACTCTCCATCTCTTCTGAATCTTCTCTCACCATCTCATCCTCCCCTGAATCCCCTTCCTCCACTATTGCCAAATCTGGATGGAACATAAGTCCTATCATCTACTGTCCTTCCACTCTACCTGACACCTTAGATGAACCTCTTCCCACTCCTGTCCCCTCCTTCCCTGTAACATTTCAAATCACGTCTTCCAACTCTCCTGGCTCCTTTCCTAGCCTCTGCCCTGTCCTTGCAGTCAATGTTCCCCTTTATACCAACAACATTAAAGAAGAAACTCCCTCCCCTCAATATATATGAAATCTCTCCCATTACCTTATGGACTCCCAGTTGGCTATTCTCCTTGAAGACCTCCAGACCCAACACCTCTCCCTCATAACCAACAACTTCACTGTGTTTAATACCACTTCCCTTGATAGACAATAGGTTGCTGCCACTTAGACAAATATCCTCAGAAACCTTCACCAGGTCATGTATCAGATGGACTTTGGTGAATTCCTCACCAACATAGATCTTATTGAGCTTGTGACAGCACATATCTCATCCACTCAGGTAATTCCCCTTACCCATCCCATGCTCAATGCTACAATACTTGTAGCACAGTAGGACTACAGTTCATCAGTAAAGGAGTGTAACCTAAAGAGTGGTATAGTCTCACCTCAGTAGACTGTGGTAGTCAGTCACTGAGGTGTAATGTTACAAAAAATGAATGTAAAAGGTAATGTATTTGGTAATCCATGGGTCCATACAATTGTAAGTCTAAATAAACTCTACAATACTGTCTACTCTGTCTACTCCATCTACATCATCCTCTTTCCTCTCCCCTGAGGAAATCACTGCCTTGGTTAGCTTGGAACAAATGTTCAACAATCAGTGAAGACCTTTCTATGGGGCCTTAGAACAACAATCTCTCCTACCCTCAGACCCATGCTTCTCTAAAGCCTGCTACCAGTGCCACCGCCTTGGACACATATGCCGCAACTGCCCCTTTTATCAGTGCCCCATCATTGGCTGCCACCAGTAGACCCCTGGATATACTCAGCATGATTTCCCTCCTGCCATACATTGTCCTTCTCGACCAACTCCTACCATTGGTCCTATTTGTACTTGCCCTTCACTGGCTAGCCACATTTCTGACAGTCCCTGTCCCTCTCACCACCTTATCCTGTCGTCAACTGAACAACGCTCCCCTCATCGCCAGTCTTCCTTCTCATCTTCTCCATTCCACCTGCTCCTTTGGTTCTTAATGAGTTCACTTTGTCCCCCCACCTCATACTGCCACCCACTACTATTAGAACAGTGACACTGAATACAACAACCCCATCACTGAGGATGGGTATGCCAACATTGATGGATCCCTGGAAGCTTCTTACTCTAGTCTTTATTCAATGGACTTTCGACCCTGTCTTAGTTCTAGTAGGAGAGTAATGTTATGACTTACTCTTTTCCTTTTCCTTTCTTCCTCCATATTCTCTTCTGTTCCATGACCTTCTATGTCTGCCCTGAACCATGTAACTGGGTATATAAACCTGTGATACTTATTCCCTGTACTTTAGCTTAGATCTCCTTAAATCTCATCTACTTGTCTCAAATCCTTCTGGCTCTTGACCAGTTGCCCTTGAACCTTTGTCACACTCCTGGCTCTTGACCAGCTTCTTGACTCCTTGGACTTTGCACTACCATTAAGTGTGCACTTTACTCTGTACACTTTCGAACCCATCTTTCAAGGCTGTGCTCATCCCTACCCAGGCCAAGTATAACACAATCTAATTGAAGTAGCAGCCCTTGTGTAGTAATTTTGGTAGTTAATGGTAGTTATGTCAAGTGTTATGTAACTTGAGTGCCTACTTCCCCCATATAAGGCCTGGGCATTTGTTTGGTTGAGTTTGCTGTGTGACATATGAGGCATGACATTACATATCCACTAATTCACATTTGGCTCATTTTTAGCAAGTCACATCATTTTCTCAAGTTGACAAAGGGAAATGACACAGCCAACACATACTACAACAGGTGTCACCAAGGTTGGTCCTCCATTATTGTCTGCTCACTTTTTAGATAACACTTATTGTGTCCTATCTTGAACACTATTTCTTTTTCACAATGACTCATCCTTATCTAGTCTTCTTTTGCTGGTCTTCCATTGGTCTTCCATTTGCTTCATCATCATATAACTTTCCTCACTTTTTTTACATTCTATGCCTACTTTTAATGATCTCTCCATGTAGTATATAAGCTTTGGCTTCCCCTTGTATATTCTTCCTACTTCAGCTATCCTGACAATCAACTCTCTTACCTCTTCTTTGAGAACTGCTAATACCCGCCCAGCCTCTAAAAATTTGAACCTTAGAACCTCTGTTATCTCTAAAAGACCTTGTCATCCTTTGACTTGACAATTTTCGTATCCCTCATTCTATCCAAGATTTATGGTTGTCTCTACCTGGGCCAAGCATAACAGAATGGAATCCCTTTGGGCTTCCACTCCTTTATTTCCTTTCTTATCTCTTACACCGACAGACCAGGGGCCTATCATATATATGATCTTGCTTCTCTCACTTATATTTTCCCTTAAGCTAGTTCTATGCAATATCAGTATTAGTTCCTAGTGACCTTGAGTCCTGCATGCTCCAGGATAGAGAGACCATCAAGTCTTCACATCATCTCAAAGATAGACCCCATTCCTTCTATTACTTATTATCTACTTTGATCTGCTGCTATGCTTTTCAACCTTCGTAAGCCACAGCTCATCAACCTATGCTGTGCAGTATTAAAAAATAGCTTATCCATAGCACCTACACAAGAATTGTCTGCTAGTCTCTCCCTTTCACCTATTGTCCCTGATAAACCCTGTATTTCATGATATAGAACTGGAACTTCTGACTGGTCATCATACAGACCTGACTCACCCCAAAGACAACAACATGAACATGTTATCAGAAATCAAGGCTGGACTCCCTAAGGACTTTTGCAGAGAGCCAGAGGATACCAACAGATGGCTCCTATTGATGGAAGCCTACTTTCTTCTCAACACCAGACTTTTCATGGCTATAACTAAATCCCTTACTAAAAGACATTTAGCAAAGGATGGATTATGACTTGCCAGATGCCAGTAGTGTTTTAAAGTCTGGTTAAGGACCGATGAAAAGACCGGTAACTGAACTGAACCAACATCAGTTGCAACTGGACAGTGGTTGCCAGTTGCATGAAATTCAGAGAGAGACATCAGTTTAGTTGCCTTGAATTTTATAAAAATAAAAGATCAGTTGCTGACTGGTTCCAACTGGTTTTGAGTACAACTGGTTGCATGGTATGTATATATAATATAATGTGTAAACTCACTCTTGAAATCACCGCGATTTGACATAAGTGTTGAAATGCAGTAGAAAATTATCACAATTCAACACTTATGTCAAAATATGGTGATTTTGAGACCTGTAAAAATGTAAATATATCCAAAAATACACCAGAATCACCGCATTTTGACACTAGTGTCAAAATGTGGTAAAATTACATGATTTAATTAATATTTAATTGAGTAAAATTTATTAGAAATTCAAAAATTGATTAAATAGTATGGGTTTTTATGAATTTGAACCAGTTGTGAGCCAGACTGGTTGCTAACTGGTTGCAACCGGCTGCTGACAGTTTCAGTCTGGTTGCATGAAATTTGCATTGCAAAAAGACCAGTCCGATTGCCTCACAAAATGTCAAAAGACCGGACTGGACTGGACTTTTAAACACTAGATGCCAGTATAGCCAACAAAGAAAAGACACTCACCAAAATTATGGAGGCATTCAAGTCTACATTCCTGCCTTATGGCATAGCTGCCAAGGCTAGGAGAGATCTCTGTAAGCTATGGCAGATTTCCACAAGAGACAGTGACAGATTCAATATGTATGCTTCCACCTTCTACCTGCCAGCTAAGAAATCAGGAAACACTGACCCCAATGCTCTTATCAAGTGGTTCATCAATGAATGGTTTTAGCACCCATCTTCCAACCATGGTACTCTTCTACAAGAACATCCCTAAGAACTACAAGGCCTGGATCAAACAGCAGCTTAGGAGCATAGGAAACCTTCACTACAGAATCATCCATATCCCCAATATGCCATGGACATAGATGCCATGCATCTATCACTGACTCAGGATGCTGAGTATATGTGGAAAAACCAATGTTTTATATGGTATCAGATTGGCTGTAGGTTATCCAACCACACTCAACATGAAACCAACCATGCATCACATACTTGCCCACATGCATCTTTTGAATGGTCTGCATGTCCATATCAACCTCTCCAACAGAGAGCAAGAGCCACCACCACCACCGTAGAGGAAGATAACAAGATAACATCCTAACTAGAAGATTAGTTACTGACAAGAAAGATGCCACTATCAAGATCCTCAAAACCACTTTAAGGAGGGCCATACCTCTGTGGAGGAAGAGGAAGGCTACCAAGCTGTAGCTGCAGTATGATTGCCCTCATCTCAAGAGTGCCAAATGGAAGTGACCAGAGCTGTATCACAAGTCAGTGCAGTACAGTCTGGACCATGGATAAATTGATTCTCCACTATCATGCTAGTGGACCTCTGGAGTACTACTCTGGGGGAGGACCTATCTTTGAAAGGTCAAATGTTCACAATGGAACCAATCCTAGTGATCAAAGGTTAGGTTACACAACCCACAAAAGACTGGCAACTGAACTGAACTGGACTTCATTGGATCAAGTCAAAAGTAATTTATCAGTGGCTCAGGACTGCATGAAGCAACAGGCAGACAAGCACTGCTCTGATGCCCCTAAATATCAAATTGGTGATAAGGTGTGGCTATCTACATTGAACTTGCATTTGACACACGCTTCTTGTAAATTAACTGAGCGATGGCTCGGACCTTATGAAATCACGAGGCTGATGGGCCCCAATGCTGTAGAGCTCAGGCTGCCCTCCTCCATGAGGATCCACCCTGTTATTAATATCTCTTGATTAAAACCATACAAAGACAGACTGCCTGGCCAATCCACATTCAAGCCCGGCCCAGTTCTAGTATCTGAGGACCAAGATGATGAATATGAGGTGGATTTCATCATAGATTCACAATACAAGGGCCGCCACATTGAATATTTAGTTCACTGGAAGGGTTATGATGAAACAAATCGGACATGGGAACCAAGACCTAATCTCACACATGCTAAAGAAGCCATCTCCAACTTTCACAAAGCACACCCTTCCGCCCCTAGAGCCTTATCTATGGACCCCACCATGTTTTCTTCATCATTCAGGGGATGTGAAAACTTCACCATGCCGAACCCTTGCCACCTCCCCTTTGATTACCTGGAAGTTGATCTTTAGGCCAGGGGAACACACACATATAAGGCCCCCACTCTCTCATAACTTATCAACTCACAACCCAACTACAATGAATGCACTTGAAGCCACCTATTTCCTCGGATACTTCTTTTTTGAAGTTTATCTTCTCTTTCACCTTTATATGTCATTCCCCTTTCTTTATACCGTCCTCATCTCTTTCTCACCAATCAATATGACACTACCATGTTTCATGTCTGTTATCTTTGGCTTCTTGAAACCATTTCTCCTCCAAATCACTTTTGCTATGTCACTCCCCTTCCAGGTCTCTTTTGTCAACACTTCACTGTCATATCCCATTCCAACCCCTACTTGGCCACCTCCGTACACCTCCATACATCTCTGTATAACTCCAACCAACCCCTATTTGCACCTCTGTACACCTCTGTACATCTCTGATCAACTCCAGGTCAAACCTCTGACGAACTCCCTTAGGAGTTCATCTCTGGGAATCAACTCCTTAACCCCTATTCAGAAAACCTCAGACTTGTACAGGAGATTCATTGGACATGCACAGAGTTGTAACTCCGGACTTGTACCTTCATCAACCTCCTTCAATTATAGTCTGCATTCTACCTGTCAATTGGTACAGCCTGTCCTGGCTGTGTTCCATGCTCCGTTGATCATCATTCTCTTCCTATGTACATCGCCTTTGCGCAGTAGCTTCGGACCCAGAATTCCTCTGGGTCTCTACCGTATATAATCCCCTGTACTTACTCTGTCGTACCTTCAGTATGAATATTGATTCTAAGTCACCTCCTTTTGAGTCTGGCTTCCATTACCACCTTCCTATACTCTGAAGTACCAGGACAGTGAGCCTGGCATAGGCGTGACACATAAGTCCTGCACCGATGTCCTCAACCCCTCTGTTTCCTGGTAAACCCTCCTCTATAACTCCGGATGCTGCTGTCAGTCAATGACCAATGCCAGATCCCTACATCCCATCTCCGACTGGACTTTAGTTCTATCCTCTGGACTTCATTTCACACCTCCGGACTTTTAGCCCCTATCTCTTCGGACCCTCGGACTTCATTCCACACCTCTGGAGTTTTATCTCCTATACCTTCGTACTTCTGCCAGACTTGAACTCGGAGGAACTGGACTTGAACTCGGAGGAACTGGACTTGACATTCGCCCATTTTGACAAAGAGTACTAGCAACAATGTTCTCACCTGATCTACCCATGTTCTCCTTCCCCTAATCCTCTCACACCCCCCACCATGATCTCTTCCTCATTATCTTCATCAGACCATGATAACTTCCCTTATAGACTATCCCAGAGTGCTCTGGCATTCACCGATCAACAAACTGAAGCTGACTACTGGGACTTCGCTCATGCCAATGATGAAGCATGGGGACAAGAGGATGACAACTGGGATTGGGAAAGCTATGGAGAAACAGAAACAGGAGTTCCTCTGCCCATGAATAACTAACAATGGGAAATCAGCATCACCCAACTGAACCCCAGTCCCATGTTAAACTATAATTGGACACTCTGCTAATGAAACCCCATTGACTTCACCACTTTCCATCCAAATTCCCAGCCTCATTCCAATCCTCTTCTGGAACCACCAGCAGACCCAGCTATCCAACCATGGGGAAATAATGGAGACATGCTGGGAAGCCCCCAGGCCACTGATCAGTCTATATCAGACTCAGAAGAGGAATTCCAGGACATGAAAGACATTTGATCAATCAGGATGCTTGATCATAGGACAGGAAAGTGTTATGATCGCTACACTAAGCATTTGGACTTAACATTTTCTTTTCTTTCTAACTCCTATCTATTTTCTTTCACAATCTCATCTGTTCTCTTTTCATCTCCACTTCATTGCTTCTATTCACACATACATATCTCATCTCCCATATCTATGTTTCTCATTTACATTAGATACGCATTGCAGCCTCATGCTGCCACATACATGCATACAACGCATATATGATGGCACATGCCTTTACCTCATGTTACCCAGTATCAAGAATACTTACTATATATAGCTGTAGGTTGCAGCAGATGATCAACACCTTCTGATCCTCACTACACTTGTTTTTATCAATCCCGATCTCCGCCAGATACTGGAGGGCCAAGACATCCTGTATGTCTGTTAGTTAAACTCCAGAATCAGATTGAAAATCCTTACCACAGATCTGTCAAGACGAAACAGACTACAAACCTTTTCCTTCCACTGATTTATTTTCTCTTCATTTTGACATGGAAACACGATGCAATTGAACACTGCCAAGTATGATTCCAAAAAACAATGATTGTTGAATGTTTCGAGCGCAGACATGTTTGTTTTTTCAGAATCAGCTTGAACCAAGGTGGAAAGTGAAAGTGGATTGTAAGATCAATCTGATGCCCGGCAAGTTTCCCCTTCTGGTACTGTTCAGGATAGCATTTCTGGCTCCGCCTGGAAGTCTTACATAAGTTGAACCTTTTTTTGTATTATTTTTTCCCTACCATGGCTACATTGGTCACTGGTGTACTGAAGGCGAAGTTGAAGTTGGAATTGATTGTACACGGAGATGCCTACCCAGGAGGCCATGCATCAGCAATGCGCTCAGTCTTTTTCACTTCCACTTTTGCTTTTTGTCTCCAGTTCCTCTCATCCAACCACCCATGGCATCTGTCAAGGTGGGGTCTGGGGCATCTGTCTAAGACTGGGCCAAGAGAGATGGTGTCATACTCTATCATGCAGCACCCAAGGTATCCATCTAAGGTGTAAACGGTGGCATCTGTCACTGACTGCATGGATGAGCACCAGACTTATCACCTCTGGTGACTTTGAAATATATCAATGTGATCTGACATGACATGGAGATGCCTGCCCAGGAGGCCATGTGTTGATGATATGTGCTCTTCACTTTTGATCCTAATATTCTGGTCCCTCCTAATCCACCATCAATGGCATCTGTCGAGGTGGACTAAGAGAGGTGGTGTCTGTATTCCATAGTCACCACTGGCAGGGTGAATATTTATTTTTTATTTTCATTTCACCCCATTTTCATCTTTCTGCTCATCTTCTGTGGCCTACAAGACAAGTTTGTCGTAGTTGGCAAGGAGATGACATTGTGAATTTGAAATGGCTGGGTGCATTCTTGGAACTGCTATTCTGGAATCCTCATGGGCTGAAACTTTCCCACAGTATGATTCCTTATCCAGATGAACTGGAAGTGTTATTTGCTTCATGGTTTTTTTTTTTCACTTTCCAGTCTTGTTGAAATGGCTGGGATCATTTGCTGTTCTGGAATTCTCATGGGCTAAAGCTTTTCTGCAGACCCTGAAGCACAATTCCATATCCGGATGCAATGGAAGTGCTATTTCCTTCATCCCGGTCTTTACATTATATTTTTACATCTTCCAGTTTATCGCTACAATAAATAATACTTTTTTTTGATCAAACATTATTCCTAGCAAGTGTAGAGTAGCTGTGGGCAACCCCTGCCTTTCCTTACATTTTGTGACATTGTGTTGTGTATTAGGATAAACAGACACTGGCATAAGTAAAGTATGGGTGATGATACGTTGACATTGCAACAAACAGTGGAAGTCCTTCCAGTGCCTCTGAGCAGTGCAAATGCAATGGTAATTGAATTCAGGGTATTTGAACAGAAGGAATAAGATGAATAAAGATAACAAAGTCCAAAGGTCCAAAGGTTCAGAGTGAAGTAAAACTAAGTAACAAATGGTGTCAGTTCTGAGCATTTTCCAATATTGGAACCTATTCCAGAACTGCCTCCAGAGCTTTACAGGCCTGAACCGCCAGAACAACTTCTGGAAGTGTCCAGGTAACCTTCTTTTAGGGTATATCTATTATGGTGCTCCCAACCCCCCAAAAATCAGTGCAATGTAGTATGTGCAATAGAGGTCGAGTGTGCACAATACAGTAATTGTGTGTGTGAATTCGATAAGTGAGTCATGTGCTGGTATGGTGTGAGGTATTCCACTCGCTTACCCACAACCTCACACCCACATGGCATACTCCCAACCCCCAGTGAGTCGCCACCACAACCTCCAAGAATTGTTGGTCAAGCCTAAAAAGTCTGAGAGATGGCAAGAGTTGCCAGATACTCAGCTG
This sequence comes from Boletus aff. mottiae, assembly GCA_038093895.1. NCBI lineage: Eukaryota > Fungi > Basidiomycota > Agaricomycetes > Boletales > Boletaceae > Boletus > Boletus aff. mottiae. The sequence goes on from JBBPTD010000013.1 coordinate 19,536, forward strand.
CTGCCTAAGATGGGTGTAAATGACTGAGGTGTTTGTGAGTGAAGCTCATATATGTTGTGGATGGAGGTATACTCATATTATGTCATATGCAATATTGACATGACAACCCTGATAGAAGGATATAAGTGAATGAGATGTAACACTTCCGGTGCTTCCACAGTTCTGAGGAAGTTCTGGAAGTGGTTCCGGAATAGGGGTTCCAAGACTGGAATGCTGGATGTCATTTTTCAGATATGTATATTATGCATGGATGTATATACTTAAAGGTGGAATTTTGTGGTGATGAACGTGAGGGAAAATCAGAAGGTGGTTTTTAATAGATGTGAACAAAAGAAGATCAAAAGTTAGCCTTATCATCTGGTTTATATGCTCTCTGAACCCAGAAGGGCATGGGAAGCATCCGGAAATGCATCCAGAATATTGTGGAACTTACAAAGATGCAGCCTATTCTTCTTAATGAGTCGCTACAACTTTCCAGCTCCTCCAAATTGTCTCCACAAAGTACAAAGTAAAGTACAAACTATGGTGAAAATAGCAAGATTAATGGCGATCATGGGGCCTCTTTTTCTTCTTCAATCATTTAACCTCCTTCTCTAACTCACTGATTTGGGTCACCATCTTCTGCTTTTCCTCCTCACGTTCTTCCACAGTCTTCTCCAGCCATGTGACACGCTCATTGATAGTTGCCAATATCTCCATTTTCTCCCCAACTCCTACACTGCAAGATCCTTTTCCCCATAAACAGCAGATGTGAGGTAGCCCTTGTTTTCTTGTCAGAAAAATACATTATCTGAAAGATGCATCTAGAGATACCTTCAACCTTGCAGCAGGTCTTTGCTGATGTGCAAGGTAGACACACTCATTTCTTGTTCACCATTCCCCATACGCACTCCGACTCACAGGCCTTGCATGCCTCACATACCTATAAAGACGTCAGAGCCAGCAATGCTCCAGCATCAACAGTCAGCTCACCTTAGAAGTGGAAGTCAATACTTCTGGTTGTTCCTCTGCTTTCATTGCTTCCAGTGTCTGTGAGGGCCCAGCCTGGGAGTCATTTCCCTTGTCCACATTGATGTGTTCAATACTATTCTTAGGCTGTTTAGTTGCAGGGGAGGAGATGTCAATTATGTCATCTATTTGCGCACGCTTCTTCCCCTTGTGATCTACCCTAGTTCCAGTGTCTCCAGCATTCCCAGCATCAGATATGTTGAAGTTGGCCATGGGGGCTGGTGAGTGATGACTGTTAGAAAACATTAAATTGCAAGTGTTTAAACATATTCATATTCTCACCATCATTCTCCTTGCTTCCCGCAGTCTCTCCTGCAGCAGAAGGCGGTTGAGAGACCTCCAGCCCAGAAGCACTTGGAACAGGTGCGCTCGACCCTTCCCTGGATTCTGCTCTAAAGCTCGCTAGAGGCAAACAAATTAGAGGACTGTATAAACCACAGCATTAAAAAAATGCACCAGATGGTGGCAGGAGTAGCCACCAGACATCATCTACATTCAGACAAGGCACAGAACTCAATGGAACCTCAATGTATTTGAATCCCGTGATCACTGGATCATCGGCACACACCTGATCGAATGACAGCATATCGAGCATCATGCCACTTTGGTAGTGGTGGACCAGCATGGCCTTGAGGCTCCCGAGAAGCCTGGGGTGCAGGGAGTTAGTAGTGGGTTTTGGTAGGCCACTCTAAAGATACCCTGTTTAGAAAAACTTGGATTTGTACTTCCGAGACCTGATCACTTAGTACCTGTTCAGATGTGAGGTGGTCCCACATCCACAGGCCACAGTCTTCCTTAGGCCCAACGATGGTGGGCATCATTTTGAGGGCCGCCTACACACGAGCCATGGCGAAGAGAACTTCATTTTGGATCTCATGGGACGCATTCATGGCAATGGCGATTGGATGGGACGGACAGGATGGCAAGACACGTCATGTTTGCATCAAGTCTGCTTCTCACCTTTACCTTCGTCCCCCATCTTCACCATGTTGATGTACACTCTCACCCAAATGAAATCTTTGAAAAAGGAACTCGCAAAGTTCATCGTCAATGAGGGACAATTGTTTGAAAACAAGCAGGAGTATGTCCAGGTATGTGGAAACAACACCATCTTGTTATGCTGGAACTAACATCCTTTGTCACAGCTCATGAAGAGTGCCATCATGTACATATTAGATAGCATGCAAGATACAGAGCCATCCGAGTTCGTGTTTCCTGCCACCCCTCAGAGTGTGCAGGTTGTGCCGCAGTGGCTTCAAGGGTGGAAGAATGGACAAAAGGAAAAGGAACAAGAACAAGGTGAGTATTCAACTGTTCACACTTTGAAAAACTTTAACTCAGTCAATGACCCAATAGCCAACCAACGAACATCAGGATGGGGAAGCATCAAGCCCCAGGGGGGTCAGGTAAGCTTATTAAAGGAACACATCAATTTTAATTGATCAAATCTTCCAGAACTCTGAGCAGACTAACAGAAAGCGCCCTGCACGAACCAACACCAATGATGCCCCCTCACCCAAATGGTCCCAATCTACAAACAATGCTATCATCATCCTCGATTTCCACATCGACTATCTAGTTGACCTACTCAAAGACAACCAAGCCCTGGCAAATAGAGTGATCATCCTCCAGCAAGCCCTCCAAATGGTGAATGCGGGAGCCAATCCACAGCTTGTCCAGTGGCACCTGAAGGACATCAAGAAGTTGTTGCCGCAGAAGGAGGATGTTCTGGAGGGATCTTTTAGTGGAATGTATCAAATTCAGAGATGCATGCTGACTCCCATGTTTGTACATTACCCCGGTGTGTATTACATAGTTCTTTATAATACTTGTTGTGAGATTCACCCTGTGATCATAAGTATCTCAAAGAACTTGTGCGTGACACTTCCAGTGCTTCTGATAGTTATTCCGATAGTAGACAGATATTGTTGGCCAAGGCCACGTGCTTAACATGTCCATGCGTCTTTCTTAATCACTTTTTTCAACCTCAACTCTGTTACAACTGCCATGAACACATCCTACATTATAGATCCAAGTGTTCTCCTTGCTGCCACCTGGATCCATGTGGCCCTGGAAATAATACCACAAATCATTCAGCCAAAAGAAGTGTGGCAGGTCTGGATGCGGGATAACCTGGCACACGAGGTGGTAAGCAACATGAGCTAGTTCCCCATTCTGTAAAGTGTAACAGATTCTCATCCTCATCCAGTTTGAAAATGGATTGAAACTGCCCAGTGAAGGACATCCACAGCCCAGACTTCTGGGAAGCCTTCACTGCATGCTTTCACAGCATTACAGAAGCAGCATGACATCAGACATGCTATGCTTTGACGAGGTGCTCACCGACAATCCATTGGTGACTGGTCCCGGTTACTTGGACATACATACAGCCCTCCCCAAGCTTGAGGAAGATGATTTCTGGTGGAAAGCACTGCCACCATATGGTAAGTCACCTGTTCGAAATCCAATTTCACCTTGCTGAGCACTCACCTTTAACATGGATATGTAGTCACTTTGAGGGTTTCTGAGCAACATGATGATTCTTGCATACAGAAAGGTAAGTTGTGCACACTATTCATGGTTACATCTGGGTGGACATGCTGACCGCCCTTTTCCAGAAAACCATGATTCTGAAGAGCTGACCATCAGAACATGTGGGAAGTCCTGGACCAAGGTATATGGGCAGGACCATCGTGTAACATTTGCACACAAGCTGACAGAAACTCTGTTAAAGGAATGTTCTCAGGAGGCCATGCGTGCTTCCAATGGTCTGAATAATGATATGCCCACATGCAAAAGGGAAGCACCAAAGAGAGAAGGCGAATGAAAATGCCCAAGAAAGATGATGAAAATGGAAGTCGTGATAAATTCTTCGGAGCCGAGAAACAGAGGGAAAGCTCAGGCTGGGCCTTCCACAAGTGCTGGTGTGAAAGGGAAAGCCAAGGAAGATGTTCCCATGACACCAAAAGGCCAGGATGCGGCTAAGGTAGGTCATGCCCAGAATAGAAAAAACTGATTGTCATATTTTAGGATTATGGTGCATGTAGATCCCATGGATTGTGGTGCACATGGCCTATTTCTGAGTCATCAATCTCCCGGAATGAAATACGTGTGTGCCAGAGGTGTGCAATACAGAATATTAAATGCACGTTTCCAGGCAAGTGTTAAGTAGCTTTTTCTTACATTTCACAGCTGAACATGGGATCAAGTGAATCTCAATCACCCTGTGTGAGGCAAGAGATAGCCCATGGAATCAGAGCAGGTGAACGATAACGCAGGCAAACTATGCTGCCAGTTGAGCAACCACCTTATGGTCATGGAGGGGAATCAGAGGGCCAATGGAGAAGAGTGTCGCAAGTTGATCACCAGGATCGCGAACTTGGAGCTTCAGGTCTCATGGCTGAAGAGGAATTGGAAGTGAAAGTGTATTTAAGTCGTAATTGTATTTGTAATGAATTGTGGTTCCGGATGCTAAGAAAGTTCTGTGTTGTGCATTGTTAGCAATGGTTCCGGTGGTCCCAGTTGTTCTGAGGCTTTACCATCTTGAATTTCCAAAGTCTTCCCATCTACTTCCAACTCCCAAATAACTTTCCCTGGGTGCTTCCAGCCTCAGAGCCAACTCCAGCCTATTAAGAACTCGGAAGGGTCAGAGGTGTGGGAGGTAGATCCGAACACATGGAACCTGCACAATAATGTAGTTCATGCTTGATACTCTCAGTGCCTCTGTACATGCACAGAAACCTAAACATTGATCTGGAAATCATGGAGCATATCAGAACTTTCTCTGCGCTGCCCTTGGAAGCCTATACCTAGAACTGCTTCAACCAGGATGAAACCATGTCTATGTATTTCTGAGGTTCAACCTCTCCATTGACAATTACTTCACAAGATAGATATCTCATCAAGTCTGCATAAAAATTCTGAACTGCCTCATAGATCATCTTACATGTTGTCTGCAGTAAGATCGTAAGTGTCAAGTCCAGTTCCTCCGAGTTCAAGTCTGGCGGAGGTCCAAAGGTATAGGGGCTAAAGGTCTGGAGGTGTGGAATGAAGTCCGAGGGTCCAAAGAGATAGGGGCTAAAAGTCCGGAGGTATGGAACGAAGTCCAGTCAGAGATGGGGTGTAGGGGATCCGGCATTAATCATTGACTGACAGCAGCATCTGGAATTACGGAGGAGGGTTTACCAGGAAATGGAGGGGTTGAGGACATTGGTGCAGGACTTATGTGTCACGCCTATGCCAAACTCATGGTCCTCATATTTCAGAGTAGAGGAAGTGGTAAGGGAAGCCAGACTCAAAAGGAGGTGACTTAGATTTGATATTCATACTGAAGGTATGACAGAGGAAATACAAGAGTTTATATACTACTTGAGATCCGGAGGAAGTCTGGGTCCAAAACTATTATGCAAAGGCAATGTGCATAGGACTCAGAACAGAGACGGAACACAGCCAGAATGGGCTGTTCGATCTGACATGAAGAATGTAGACTAGAGTGAAAGGAGATTAATAGAGGTACAAGTTCGGAGTTATGACTCTGTGGATGTCCAATGAATCTTCTGTGCAAGTCCGAGGTTTTCTGGATAGGGGCTAAGGAGATGATCTCTGGAGATGAACTCCTAAGGTGGAGATGAACTCCTAAGGGAGTTGGTCAGAGTTGTATGGAGATGTATGGAGGTGTATGGAGGTGGCCAAGTAGGGGTTGGAATGGATATGACAGTAAGCTACCATGAACTGTATTCTCACAGGTTCCCTCATAGTCAATGCCATGCAAGGGGAATTGAAGTTTGCAGCCAAGTCTGCGCAAAGCATACTCTGATGGATGGGAATCACCCAGGAGAAGGTGAATAAAGACGAATGCATTTATAGAAAGCAAGGGAGCTTACTACCCGCCTGGAGAGGAAACAGTAGATATCTCAGAGTTCATCAATGAATGCCAACACCCAATATTTCCAGGAATGAATGGTATCTTTTAGTGATTATAATATGTCTCAACCATACTTCCTATAGCGTATTATACAAAATCAAGCCACATTTATATTGTATTTCTGCATCAATTCACAGATAATGTCACAGATGACAAGAGTTCTGATCATTCCATGTTCCAACCTCGGAATGCTATTTTGGAACTTCCCTCGGAAATTGCGGGAGTTCTGGAAGCATCTATCAGGTTCTTCAAGTAAATTGTAGAACACATTACAACTAAACCTCCAATAGTATATATTTACCTGCACCTCACTCACAAGCACCTCATCCTTTTATGCACATTTTAGGCAGCAGCTGAGGTGAGTTACCTTTATTTGGTTTTCATTCCTAATAATGTATCATAGTATTGAGAAATTGCTGCTCTCTCGAAGCTCTCTCTATATTTTGTTATAAGGTGCCTATGTGATTGACTTGGCTTGTGAGTTTGCGCGATCATGGAATGTTGGGTTTTTTTTTACCAATATGGCCCCTACCCCACTTCCAACAATTCTCACAATTATTAAATGGAAGTCTACTTTTCTGTTGTGAGGTTTGAAGTAAAATGTATCTGGGTATAATGTCTCTGGAAGCCTTGGATTCTGGTTAAGGAATTGGCTCCAGTCAAAATTGAATCATTCAAGAACTCGTACCTCGTTAGGTCCCACGAAAAATATTTGTCTTATTTCAGATCTTAATTGCATTCGCAACAAGGGGAATTTCATGTCAGATTTCTCCCATTTCTGGAACCAGAACACAGGAAAGCCCACAGAACTTGCATAGTTGCTATTCTGTTCTTTAGAATTATGCATAACCTTGATATCACTTACCTATAAACTTTGAGCATTAGTTATATGAATCTCTTCCCAGCTATCTAATGGTTACAGTGCTTCCGGGGGCTCCCATTCATTGTAGTATGTATCGTTCTGAGCGAGCTCAGACCCATACCCCACACCTATTCTGAAGGATATGGGTAAAAAGAGAGTATAATGTGGTGCCAGCAGCTGGGTTAATTCTAATAGTGTATAAGAGTTCAAGTCATTGTACTCAATCCCGAAAGTGCTGGGGAAAGCTCCGGAAGTCCACCGGAATTGTGGTTCCAATGTTGGATCTCAGAACAGTTCGAACTGTAGTTCAGGGAATACAGTTTCGGTGTCCTTATAATTTGTATCCATAAAGTACAAATTACAAATTATGGTGAATAGAAAAGTGAGGAGATAATGGAGTTCATCATAAAGCTTTGGACCCTTTTGCTTTCATCAATATTCTCACATCATTCTCTTAATCGGCGATTTGGTGCAACATCCTCCACTTTTCCTTTTCATTCATGTCTGCATTCTTCTCCAGCAGTGCCACATGCTCAATGATTGTGGTCAACATCACCATCTCACTCTTCTCCCCTACTCCTGCACTCCATGATGCAGCTGCCTTTCCCCTTGGATGGCAGATATCAGGAAACCCTAGTTTTTTCTTCAGCAAATAAATGACATGAAATAGTTAGCCAGATTCACCTTCAACCTTATAGTGCGTCTTTTCCAAAGGGCAAGGCTGACATGCACATTTCTTGTCCACCATGCTTGGACTCCACACGCACTCCAAATCATGGGCCTTGCATGCATTGCATACCTGTAAGATGTCTGACTGAGCAATGCCTGAGCACTAACCATGACTAGTTTATTTCACCCAGTGCAGAGGCCTTCGGCCCCTGTCATCCTAGTTTTTAAACCCAGCCTGTGTTGGATGAGTGCACCTGGGAATTTTTGATGCCTTCTTGAGAGTGTATTGACCTTGGTAGGTGTCTGGTCCTTGCAGTGATTCCCCTCTGTGACAATTGAGTGGGCTTGCAAAGCTCACCCACCCCATCTGCCATAGAGGGGAATCACTGCAAGGACCAGACACCTCAAGAAGGCATCAAAAATTCTCAAAACCTTTCAGGCTGCCTTAAGTAACCTGCCTTGTGCAACCCACCTTGTGCAACCCACCTTGTACTATGTCCTGCCCACATCATGTGTAAATTCTCAAAAATTTCCAGGCCGCCTCAAGCAACCCACCTTGTGCAACCCACATGTACCCTACATAATGTGTAAATAGATAGGTTGTAGCATGACTGACAGTTGTCTCGAGAGTTCAACTGCAGCATATGTGACTGACGGGCAGTGGCTGTGCTTACTAACTGACCACCTTGCTGACTAACAGTGGCTGTGCCTATTATCGGAGAACTGTGACTGGCAGTCTCATGCATGCACGACAAAAAAGGAATCCCACATGGCAAATAAGCGAAATATGCGTCGACTACATGAATACTCGATGACAACACAAAATACTCGCTGACACTCGTCCAGACCCGAAACACCCGAACAGACTGAATACCAGCCGAAACACCCGATTGAAGCGTTGAGTGAGTTTTGTCCCCCAACGTTCGCCGCTAACTTTATGAGATTTGCTCACCTTAGTAGTTATTCTGCTTTCTTCTTCTTCTTGGAAGGAGAGGAATGTTCTTCATCTCTTTGTGCGCCCTTCTTCCCCTTGTGATCCAGGCTCATTCTGGTGCAACCACCATTCCTGGCATCAGATGGAATGGGCACAGGCGAAGTGACCATTAGAAATACATTGTGATTGAACATATGTACACTAACCATCTTCTTCCTTGCTGAATTCAACATCTCCTACAGAAGAAGGTGATGGAGTCACTTTTGGCCTGGAGGAATATTGAACTGATGTGCTTTGATTTAAAGTTGGCTAGACATCCATGAATGAGATGAATAGCTGCACCACAAAATTTACAATGGAAACCTATCAGATGGTGGCAGCAGTAGACACCAGAGAGCATCCACATCCAGAGTGGGAAGGACATTCTCTGGAACATTGAGGTATTCTGGTCCTGTGATCACTTGCATGCACCTTATTGAATAACAGCATGTCGAGCGTCATGCTACATCTGTAGTGATGGGATAACATGGACCTCAGGCTCCCAAGGAGCCTGGGGTGAGGGAATACCTGGGTAGGTTTCAGTATGCACTTCTGGACTTGGGAAACATGGAAGGACCAGAAGGACTATAGCTTATTCTTATTCAACCCCTTTACAATTGGTCATATTTCTATAGCTCAAATAAAGGTGGTTTTGTTTTTTATTTAACCAGTGTAGGAAGAGAGATGCGGAGTCATCTGATGAAGGAGTTATGATAATGGCACAAAGAAGGGTGATGAAGAGTGATCAAGCATTCAACCGCAAAGTGAACAGTTCCAAGTTCAGACCATTCTGAGTTCCAAGCTTGGAAGCACCATTCTGGAAGTAGTTCTGAAGCTTCCCAAGAAATTCTGAACTCGGAACTGAGCATGGAAGCAACAGAAGTACTACAACTTATTCACTTAATACCTATGACCTTCTTTCAGGATCATTATCACAATATTTTAGGTAAGTCATCATATGGGTATGTCTCCACCCATAAATTTTCAGACATTTCTCTCTCTTTAGAGCATCTTTTCTACTGTAGACATCATTGTGAGGAGTGATGGACATGTTTTGGAAGAGGAGGTTTCTGAGCCAGGAACTATCAAACAATGTCTTTGACCTGCCTGAATATTGTCAGAATCTACCCTGGCACCTATTTTGGGTCTAGTGCAACAGGCAAAACCTGTCATAAGCCACTTACCATGCATGTGACAAAGTAAGCATCCTGAGTGCATCCTGCTCAATGTAGCTAATACCAGCTTGAAAAGTACAGTAGTAGACCCATCCCATTGTATATAGGACTCGTGTCTATCGCCAGCTTACAAGAATACACACAGTTTTCAATGTTCCAGTATGTATTCTACCACTACCCCTTGAGTGGGTTCATCAGGTTCCAGAAGCCCACCCCTTCCAAGCTCACCTGGCTGACCTTCTGGCTCATGATCCCTGTGTGGAGGTGTGACTATCACGTGACCACTGACACAGGGTAATCTCAAAATGCATGTGCATGCCAAGTTAAAGTCACCATTATATTTCATCATCACATCACTCCATCACTCACGATATGCAAACCATTTTCAAAAACTGTCAATCCAACTTCACATCTGCATGGGTCTTGATACCAGATGTTGGGGCTGGTGCAGCAAGATTGTATTTGCTCAATGGTGGCATGTGGCCACCAACACCCATGGTTGGGGACTTCACATATGACTTGAAGAACTCAACGATGCACCTCTTCAAGGACTATGATTGGAAGAATGTCACAATGCAGGATGTCACTTCCAGGCTGTGGCATCCTACAGGCAATGGATTGATCATGGGTCTGATCTGCCAAAGACTACCATTCTGGACATATCCCAATGACGACAAAGACGATGAACCTTGTGAATTTAGTACAGTGGAGGGCTTACTTCAAGAATTCATACAATGTTTTGACCCAGCTAAGACTCACGTTTACATTGATGAGCGGCCAAGTGAGTTTTTTATTTTACCCTCCATCTAACAAGCTCACCATGGTTCTACAGAAAGAAGAAGAGAGAAAGAAGAAGTGGAAACTGATGAGGATGATATTTCAGCCCAGTTGGAATGGGATGGTTGCCTGAGTGAAAGTAAGTCTGTGTGTTTATCCATACAGTACTGTGGACTGAGGGGTGCCTTAGAACATCCGGATCTAGAATACTCGAACTTGATGGAGGGCAATACAAAGAGTTTGGTACATTCACATTAATCTTGAATACACACAATTCTGACTGTGGCTTTGGAATCCAGTCAAGATTCGTTGAATGTTCCATCGGGTTTCCCAAGGACACCCCAAGGATCCGGTGGCAGGGTGGTTTCAAAACTTTCTTGCCATTCGCTGGAGTGGGCACCAAATGGGTAAGATCCACATACTAGATGTCAGCCATTGCCATTCTCACCTACATTACAATTACAGGACCATGAAATGATTCTCGTCAAAGAATTGGCGAACTGCCAGTCACTCAAGGCTTCTGGCTCCAGTTCCGAACTCTGTGGTTCCAGTCCCGAACTGTTCTGGGTCAACAAGTTGATTGCGGAGATCACACTCGATGAGGTCCTGTGTGCACCAGATGGCGAAGACAAAGAATACCTGGAATCTGCGTGGAAATCATTGATAACACAGATACAGAATCATATGTCAAGGTCAACATCTGTTGTCATACAAGGTTGTACCCCATAACTCTGTCTCCGATTTTCCAAAGCTTCGATGTCGCTGCAATTTGGTGACTTGGGAATGTGATGCCAATGGTCAGATGGGTGCATCATAGCCAGAAACAGAGATGTAAAGGAAGGACAAGAAGCCGTGTATCACAGGTTTATGAGCATGGCAGAATTCATTGAGAAGGTCGATGACCCATCCATCTGTGGGAATTTCTTGGATGGAAAGGATATGAATGCCAGTACTTCGATCTGGGCCAAGCCCCTCATTAAATCCACTATTGCATAGGAACACACCATGCACCTCAAGTTCATCAAGCAGGCACCCATGAGGAACAATGAACCAGAGGTAGAGATGATTGAATCTGGCCCCGAGGTCATCTGCTCTGGAACTTGGACATCACAGGGGTGGAGGCTAGTCACCCATCCTGGGTATGTCACTTTGCCCCACCATGACTGTTGTGGAATGGGGACGTACATCATTGGAAATGCTGGCGCCAAATTGTGGGTGGTCATGCATCCCAAACACAAGGTCTGCCCCAATTCATTGAAGGGGTTTTAGAAATGCCTCACCGTCGTGTCCAAGCTGTCTTCAGAAGGCGGGTTTGCTGACACTGACATCACAACCATCTGCCTGGAGGAAGGAGACATTATGTAGGTCTTTTCACATACATTCTTCCAATTCACCTGATCATCATTCCCCACACAGGTTTAAACCCCCAGGAGTCCTCCACTCCATATATACACCCATGCCATCAGTCTTCAGTGGTGGCTATTTTTACAGCTATGACACCATGCACCTCACTCAGGGGGTGCTAGCGATGTGCCAGCTCAACAAAGAAGGGTCACTGACAAATGACCATCGTCCAGGATTTCTCCGGACATTGTGGTGCATGGTCATCACTCTTTGGTACTGATCGGAAAGACATAAGTCATCACCTCCCATAGCCAACCATTGCTGACAGAAGTGGTCATAGGTTAAATAGAAAAATGCAGTCTCATCAGCCTGTTTCTGATGGTATTGGAATACAAGGGGCCGGAGGGTATCAGCTCAAAGATGAAGAACACTCTGGCCAATGAGGAGCGAGGCGAATTGGCCTTTGCAGCCAACATTGCATGAATTATTTTGTGATAGATGGATCTCAGCCAAGAGAGTGCAGGTACATTTGTGGTAAGTCAGGGGGCTTACTATTTGCCTGGAGAGAAAATAGTACAGCTTCCCCTGCCACAGATGATATTTGCTGATATGGACAACCTCTGTACCTAAAGATCATACTTGATCCATCAATGCATACATATATTGTAGTGTATGATGTAATGTAGTGAGATGCTTATTTCTAATTTCATAAGGATGATACATGTAAAGATCAAGTGCAGGAAGAAACAAAGCATTTCCAAGAGTTCCATGCTCAGAACCACGACTCCAAAAGTACTTCTGGACCCTTCCTGTGCACTTGGAGGCACTGGAGTCACCTCAAAATGCCTTCAGGCTCCCCAGAAGGCTGGGGTGTGGCAAGTTCATAGTCACTTTGGGTAACTCATTCTAGAAATGCCATTTAGAAATACTTGTGATGGTATTTCCTGAAGCAGATCACTTACCTGTTCAGATCTGAGGTGGTCCCATATCCATGGGCCCCAGTCTTCCTTAGGCCCAACAATGGTGGGTAGGGTTCCGAGGGCCACCTGCACATGACCAGTGGTGAGGAGAACTTCATTGTTGATCTTGTGGCACGTGTTCATGGCGATGGTGATTGGATGGGACAGGTTGCTGCTCAGAGGGACTTAGAGAAATTCGCAAGGTTGAAGTTCTTATTACAAAACACTGCATATACAATTTACATCAGCTAAAACCATTGTGCCACTCAGTGGAAGCTTACATAACACTGGTGTTGGGACTTAGGCAAGACGCATTGCGTCAAGTCTCCTTTGCTTCTCACCTTTACCCCCACATTGTCACCACCATGTCTAAGTACACCCTCACCCAAATGAAATCCTTGAAAAAGGAATTTGCAAAGTTCATCATTGATGATGGACAATTGTTGAGTGAAAACGAGCAGGACTATGTCCAGGTGTGTAGCAATGGCAATACACCATCTTGTTATGGTGCAACTAAAACCCTTTGTCACAGACCATGAAGAGTGCTATTGCATATGGATCGGATGGAATGCATGAGATGGAGCCTTCTGATTTCGTGTTTCCTGCCACCCCTCAGGGTGTGCACGTCGTGCCACGGTGGCTTCAAGGGTGGCAGGATAGACAAATGGAGATGGAGTTAGAGAAGGAGAAGGAGAAGGAACAAGGTGAGTGTTTGGCCACACTTTAAATACTCTGACTCAGTTGATGACCCAATAGCCAACCAATGGACGTCAGAAGTTGACCCTCAGGCTGCAGGGGCATCCGTGCGAAGTACCAGAAAGCGCCCTGCATGAGAAAACTCCAATGACGCTCCCACACCCAAACAGCCTCAAAACATGAACACTGCGATCATTGATTTCCACATCAACTTCCTTCTCAACTTGCTCAATGACAACCATGCCCTGGCAAGATGGGTGATCATCCTCCGGCAAGCCCTCAAATGGTCCTCATGGGAGCCAACCCATGGCTTGTTGAGTGGCATCTCGATGGAATCAAGAAAATGTTGCCAGAGGATGAGGACATTGTGGAGGCCATAGAACTCTTGATGGAATGTATCAGATTCATGGATGCATATTGATCCCCACCTTTTCATTTGTACTTTACTCCAGTTTTTTTTCATAGTTTTTGTAATATAACTGATACTTGTTGTGCAATTGACCTTGTGAACTTTGAGCTAGTTCACGACACCTATGGTGCTTCTGAGCATCATTCCTGAGTTTTTAATTACACACAGTGGCCAAGGAAACATGCTCGAAGGGTGCACATTTCTTGCCAGATTGTCATTAGTACATTCGATCTCAACCCATACCATTACCACTATGATGACCACATCTCACATATTAGATCCAAGCATCTACTCGCTACTGCCCGCATCCATGCAGCACTTGAGGTAATACCACAGATCATTCAGCCAAAGGAAGTCTGGCAGGACTGGATGCAGGAGAACCTGGTGTTGAAAGGACGCGTACTTACAGTCATGTGACCTTATATTAAGTAAGCATTACAAAGTGTATATAAGACTCTGCTGAGTCTGAATATAAAATAATCTCTCTTGATCTGCTACCGCTATCATCTCTGAGAACCCCCAGTCCTAAGGTAAGTAAACCCTAGAGCAGATTCCCAGTATTCTATGCATGAATGCTGGGTACTTGCTATTGCAACAGGTTATGAGCCCTGCAGCTCTGACGACATGGTTTACTGCTTGTCAACTGCTTGTGGGTGAATGCCTATGGACACAGGCCGTCCTGAGCAGAAATGCCAGACACTCTTGATGCGGCAATGCTCAGAATAACAGCCATCAGACTCTGGATGTAGGGGGTCACTATGACCCTACATTCTGGAAGCTCTGATGCTGTTCAGTGATGCGAATGTTTTTCTCGCTCCCTTAACCGGTTCAAACTGACATGTCATCTTTTCAGAACCTATATTTAACATGTCTTCTATCCTCACCACCATTTCTAAACTTAGTGGCGTCAACAATAAACATTGGAGCCAAGACATGGAAGTGTACCTCCGTGCCATTGGAGTATGGAACAAGATGTACAACAAGGCTTGCCCCACCGCCACAGGTGCCACTGCCACCCCTGAAGAGGAGGAGGCTATGGACAAGTGGGATGAGAATGATCACCGAGCTCTGGGCTCCATCACCCTTCACCTTGACAGCACCATCTCCAGCAACTTCACCGCCTGCTCCACCACCAAAGAACTTTGGGATGCCCTCAAGAAACAATACAATTCTGCCTCCCTTGCTTCCACCTACATGGAATGGAAGATTATGCTCGGGATCACCTTCCCTGACAACAATCATCCTGGCCCTGCATTCTCCAAACTGAACGCATGTTTCACTCATCTGGAGGAGCTCCAGCATAAGGTCCCTTCAAACCTCAAGGCCCTCATCATGGTCACCAAGCTCCCCAAGTATGCGGAGACCCTCCACCAGTAGCTCAATGCTGCCATCGACTCCGACCCCATGAAGACGAAAGTCCTCTCAATAGTGGAACTGGAGACCACCCTCACCGCTGCCTGGCAGCACTACCTCTCTCACCACCTGCCTCCATGCATGCAGGTGGATAAAGTTTCCAACATCCATCACCAACAAGGCAACCCCCAGTTCAAGAAGCAACAGGAGACCTCCTCCAATAAAAAGGAAGAGGATAAGAAGGACAAGGGGAAGAAGCGCCACCAGGGCAAGCACTCTGAAGAAGGGGAGAAGAAGCATAAGGATGATGCAGCCACCACTGCCAAGTCATCCTCTGCCTCGTTCGCTTTTGCGAACTACATCCACGACCCTATGGTGTTGAGCCCTGCCTCCACTGACTTCAACGAGCCTGTCCAGGACCCCCCCCACTTTCCCTCAGGTCCCAGTGACCATCTCCCTCGCTCACTGGATTGGGGTGACACCCTCTCCTCAGGTTATTTGTAACCTTAAGCTCATCACTACCCGCTGCTACCGCCATATGTGGCAGCACTCCGCTTTCAATGAGGATGGTGCCTTTGGCACTTGTACCATCCCTCCAAACCATGCTGGTCCCTCCATGCCCTCTCTCATCAAGCGCATGGAGACCCCCCGAATCATTGAGATTATCTCCAATTTGGATGACAAAGATGTCATGAGCATCGGTGATGACATAGAGGTCAATGAGTATGTGGAGATGTTTTTTAACGATGCCCTTGACTGGCAAGTCCCCTCTTTCCTCTGTCTGTCTCTTGCAGGCACTGACGCATGGATTCTTTGCCTCAGATTGTATATAGTATGCACACACCTGTAGTAGATAGTGACAATACTATTACTACCCCCTTCTCCATGTGTGACCACTGTAAAAAGCACCAACCTAAGAGTAAAGGAAAAGAAAGAGAGCTAGACAACCATCTCCCACCTCCTGATATGTGGCTCCTCGACTCAGGAGCATCCTTCCACTATACGAATGATCTAAATGATCTAGTAGAGTATGCTGCATTCACGCAGCCCACCTATTCCCAAATGGCCAATGGCCGTGCTCAAATCCTAGGCAAGGGAACAGCAATTATTTGCCACCAAGGTAGACTTGTGCAGTTATCACTGGTCATTTACATGCCCTCATGCACAGTAAAACTCATTTTAATGGGTACCTTACTTACCAACGCCTGCATGACACTTCAGACCACACCTGGTCATATCAATATATTTGATAAATGTACTAAGCAATTGGTACTGAGTTTTCACAACCATGGAGACACCATATATTGGATGTGTGCCCCTATTGTTCATCCTCATGTTGACTTAATGTCAATGGCCACTGTGGACTACAAACTACTTCACCTCTGATTGGGCCACCCCTCATGTGATGTGCTCCATGCTGCAAAGAAGCACATGAAAGACTTCCCAGACGTCAATATTCCATCCACAACCCCTTTATGCTCTGGTTGTGAGCTTGGTAAACAACCAAACCATACTTTTCCTCATAGCAAGAAGTGCACAAGCACTCCCTTTGAGTTAATTCAATCCAATTTAAAATCGTTTGAAATCGAGTGGTACCACAAGTACAAGTATGTGGTCATCTTTTATGATGACTAACCTCTATGGCTTGGCTGGTCCTGATTAAAACCAAGGATCAGACGCTCAAAGTGACCAAACAATTTCACGCCTATGTGCATACTCAGTTCAACGCCGTAATAAAACACTGGTGCTCTGATGCAGGGGGAGAATACACCTCCAAAGCTTTCACTGAGTATATGTGCGATAATGGCATCCATATACAACAATCTGCCCCCTATGCTCACCAGCAGAACGGACATGCGGAACACCTGATCTATACTACTATGGACAAGGCACAACCCATGTGAGTGCAGGCTTGCCTGCCCGATTCCTATTGGGAGTTTGCGGTGTTACATGCACTTCATGTGTATAATCGCACCCCTTCAGCTTGGCTCAACTGGAAAACGCCATCTGAGATGCTCACAGGTGAAAGGCCTACTTTTATGCATCTTCGGGTTTTTGGCTGTGGCACATATGTCCACATTCCAGTCGAGACTCGCAAAGGCAAATTGCAGCCTAAATTGCAACTGATGATCTACTTGGGCATATCTGCCAGTAGTGATTCAAATTACCTTTTCATGCGCCCTAATAATGTGCTACACACATCGGCCCATGCCATTTTTTATGAGCATCTCTTCCCAAGGTGTTCAAAGGCTCAGCCACACTGGCCGGTTAACCACCCGCCACATTCTCACTCTCATGATGATGGATCTTTGGACTCTGATTCTACACCCTTGGACTTGGAGTCAGATGCAGAAATTGCTCCTCCTACTGTCCATCCTCATCACCTGGTGCCTGTGCGGCCTAACACACTGCCTCTGCCTCCTGCCCCTAGGGCACCTACACCACCTCCAGCACCTCCCATTACCCCTCCTCATCGACTGCCACCACCTCCACCTGCTTGTCCGCAGTGCCCACAGCAAGAGTGCCATGCCCCCCTCCGTCCCGGAAATATATATAGGGAGTGCTGCAAACCAATAAAGCAGCTTCAAGACATCGAACGCACCTTGGACTGGTGCAGACTTGTTGGAGAAGCACTGGCTGGACCATCAGATTCACCTGTTGTCCCTGGTGGTTTACCTCTGTTTCTGACTCCATCAGAAGATGACATAGAGCACATAACCAGGAAAGGGGGAGATGCATTGGTTTCATACCTCTGCAGCCATGCCTTCCTGTTGGAAAAGGAACAGTCCAATGTGAACTATCGCAAATGGACATACCACAACATCCTCAAGTTACCACAAGTGGAACAAACACTTTGGTGTAAAGCCTGCCACAATGAGTTACAGATACTCCAGGATCATAAGGTCTATGAAATCATGGATCAACCCACAAATAGAAATATTATCAAGAATTGATGGGTCTTTGATGTAAAAACCCACGGAAGAAAGAAAGCCTGGCTTGTCGCCAAAGGCTTCTCCTAAGTAGCAGGGTTTGATTTTGATTAAATATTCTCCCCTGTCATATGCTTTGAGACAGTGCAGTGCATGCTTACCCTCTCAGCAACAGAGAACTGGTATATTACTGGTCTTGACGTCCGATCTGCCTACCTATATGGCAAACTGGACGAAGAACTCTACATGGACTTCCCTGAAGGCTTTATGCCTCCTCATCTCAAAGGGAAGGTCTTGAGACTACTCCGTGCCCTATATGGCCTTAAGCAAGCCAGATTGGCTTGGTGGCGCAAGCTCAACAAATCCATGAAAGAACTTGGCTTCATGCGTCTTAAAACAGATGCTGGTCTATTTATCTATCGCAAGGGCAAAGAGCTCATCCTAGTGATCATCTACATAGACAATGACATCTTCTGCAGTCCCAACAAACCTTTCATAGATAAGGTTAAAGCCAACTTTATGAAGAAATGGGACTGTCGTGACTTAGGAGAAACATGTGAATTCCTAAGAATGAACATATGTCGAGATGGTCAAACAATTAAGATAGACCAATGAGAATACCTCAACAAAGTCATAGAGCGATGTGGCATGACAAATGCCAAATTCACCAACACCCCTCTCCCTCAGGGCTACTACCCAGAGAAGAATGATCTCCCCATCCAACTGGAACTTCGGACGCAATTCCAACAGGTCATCGGATCATTGCTGTATCTTATGATTGGCACAAGGCCTGACATTTCCTATGTGGTTACCCAACTTGCCCGTATGTCTGCCAACCCATCAGAAGAGCACCTTAACAAGGCTCTATACATCTGCTGGTATCTACTCAGTACCTGAGGCTACTCTCTCATATACAATGGCAAAACTTGTAAAGGCATTATTATTGCCTGCACCAACTCTGACTGGGGACAAGACAAAGTCATGTCTCACTTGCAGACAGGTTTTTACCTGAAATTCACAGATGGTGTGTTCTTGTGGAACTCACACTTACAAAAGACCACTGCTCTGTCTTCTAGGAAGCTGAGTACATGGCCTTGAGCGACTGTATGTGCCAGGCTATTTGGATTCATCAAATGATGGAAGAACTCAGCTATCGCCTTGACCCCATCCCCATTTGTGGTGACAATCAAGGTTTGCTCTTCATTGTGCAAAACCCTGTTACTGAAAAATGTTCCAAACATATCCAGATCCATTACTACTTTATATGTGATGCTGTGATGCTATGGAAGCAGGTAGAGCTGCTCTTTATCCCAGGGACTGACAACCCTGTGGATATGTTCACTAAAAACCTTGGACATGCCAAGTTCAAGGAGTTCCGCTCCCAGCTCGGTTTGGAATTCAACTTGCCATTGTAAGACAGTGCAGATGTTTCTTTTACTTTATATTCCTCACTTTTATATCTAAGTATCTACTGTATACTAGACAAGGGGGAGTGTTGAAAGGACGCATACTTACAGTCACGTGACCTTATATTAAGTAAGCATTACAAAGCATATATAAGACTCTGCTGAGTCTGAATATAAAATAATCTCTCTTGATCTGCTACTGCTATCATCTCTGAGAACTCCCAGTCCTAAGGTAAGTAAACCCTAGAGCAAATTCCCAGTATCCCGTGTGTGAACACCGGGTACTCGCTATTGCAACACCTGGCATGCAAGGTGGTGAGCAATACAAGCTATTTCCCAAATTTTGTAAAGTGTAACATATTCACACTCTCATTTCAGTTTCAAAGATTAAAACAACCCAGTGAAGGATATCCACAGCCCAGGCTTCTCGGCAGCCTTCACTGCATGCTTTCCCAGCACTACAAAACCAGTATGACATCAGACACACTATGCTTCAATGAGGTGTGGGCTGATGACCCATTGGTGATGGGCCCCAGTTACATGGAGGTACATGCTACCTCCCCGAGCTTGAGGGTGACGATTTCTGGTGGAAAGCTCTGCCACCATACAGTAAGTGACTCATTCCAAATACAATTTCACCTTGCTGAGCACTCACTCTTGCTTTTAACGTGGATATGTAGTCACTTTGAGGGCTCCTGAGAAAGACAGTGCTCTCACACAGCAAGGTAAGTCCTGCATTCCATTCGTGGTTGCATCTGAGTGGACTTATTAACCACTCTTCTCTTTCCAGAAAGCCGCAATTCCAAAGTGCCGACCATCGGAACATCCAGGAAGTCCCCAAACCCAGGTATATAGATAGTACATTCATGTAGAATTTATATGCAAGCTGACAGGGCCTACGTTAGAGGGACAATCTAAGGAGGCTGCCTGTTCTTCTGATAGCCAGAATGATCGCATGCCCATATGCAAAAGGGTGGCACTGGAAGAAGAAGAAGGACGAAAATTCCCAAGGATGAAGAGGAAGGTAGAGGTAATTATAGATACAAATACCTGGGAGTGGAGAAACAGGGTGAAGGCCCAGTCTCGGCCTTCCATTGAAGCTGGTGTGAAAGGGAAAGCCAGGGAGGATGTTCCCGTCACGACAAAAGCCCAGGATACACCTGAGGTAGGTTATGCACAGTATGGAAAAGAACCGGCTAACATGTTGTAGGATTGTGATCCATGCAAATTGCGATGCACATGGCCTGTTGCTGAGTCATTGACCTGCAGGAATGAAAAATGTGCATGTAACAGGTGTGCAGCATGCAAGGTTAAATGCGTGTTTCCAGGCGAGTGTTAAGAATATCTTGTATTATATTTCACAGTTGAACAAGGGATGAAGGGAAGTTCAAATGCCCTGTGCGAGGGAAGATAGCTGTTCCCAGAGAGTCCACGACATCAGAGCAGGTGGAAGAAGATACATCAGAACTATACTGCCAGTTGAGTGACTGAATTATGGTCCTGGAGAATAATTGGGGGGCAAGTAGTGAAGAGCATCGCAGGGTCATCACAAGGATTGTGAACTTGGAGCTTCAGGTCTCACAGCTGAAGAGGAACTTATAGCGATCACTAGTTATTTGAAATTGTATTGTATTCCACTTGTAATCCATTTTTATTCTGAATGTCAAGAAAGTTCCATGCTCCTGCAGGGTACTGGCAAGATTCTGATGTTCCCGGTGGTTTCAAGGTCTTGTGTTTCCGGGGTTGGAACAAAACGGCTCTGCATTCCGGTGGTCCCAGTGCTTCCAGGGAACTCCCAGGCTGCTGGGATCCTGGAAGGATTGGAAGCACACTAGTACAATACTTCCAGCAAGTACAGGCTGCCGGGATTGCAGAAGCCCCGGAAGCCTTGGAAGCACACCTTTATGATGCTTCCAGCAGGCTTGCCCCTGCAGTTCCGACTATGGAAGGCCACAGAAGTAGACCCAATGGAACCTGCGGAATCATGCAGTTCATGCTTGATACTCTCAGTACCTATGTACACACACAGAAACATAATTTATTTCATCATTGACTTGCCTGACAAATTTGATGAAAGCATGATAATATATAGGTCCTGTTTGACACACGACATCTGACCAGATGGTCATCTTGCCAGAAACCAGACATTTCCAGGGCAGCTTCAATGATTTCTTTATGGTGGAAAGGAATGTCGATGTTTTCACTAGGAGGCTAAGGATCCATAGTGAGTGTCAGTCAGTGGAGTTCTCTGAATCTACAGATATAAATACTGACAAATACCACATCATCTTGATGGAAAGCGCCGGAACTGGGTTTTCTATCCAGTGGCTCATAGATCATATTTAACATCCAATGGAATATTGGACTGTAATATTAAACTTAAGATGGGAAGTTATCTGTTAAATGGCCAGAAGATCTTAGACTAACCGGGAACCAGAATCAGAACTGATTCCAGTTCCAGAACAGGCACTACCGGGCCGCTTGTTTATATAATCATAATATTTAGGCTGTGAATGACATACATTGGCTGCCCTCTACCCATTTGGAATCTCAGCCTCTCCTTTTATTCAGGAAACTGACCACACAAGCACAAGTATTCTTCCAGAGACATGCGCATCATCAAGTGCTTAGGTTTCAACACAGAGGATCCTCATAGGGAGTCCCTGCTGTCAGTAGTTTTGAATGTAAAAGGTATTGTTTTTATATGTGGCAAGCATCAGATCACCACCATCAGTATATATATCCTGACAAAGTAGCTTGTGTAGGGGCTGGGATATCTGATTTTAGAAGCAAGCAAGCTATTCCAAGAATTCAGGAGCTAGCATAAAGAAAGCTGAAGGACATATTTGAACTTTCAATGATCACAGCAAGGATGACAAGTTCTGGACCCTATGAGACCTTTGACCTTGTTGTACGCAGGACAAGGATATGAGACCATTGTTTGCCCAGTTCTCCACTAACTTAGCCCGAATGGCAGAGAAGAGTCAACCTACTCTATTTCACAAATTGCTCAAAGCCCTGGAAGATTGCAGGACATTAGTACAGATATACACACAACACATAGATGGTCTGGAATTGAAAGCAGGCATGTCGACATATCATTGGTCATGTCCTTGGACCAGAAATGGTCTCCAACAATTCACATACATCCCCCTGCACGGAAGTCTTCAATATGTTTATTGCCAATCCTGTCATGCAGTCAAGGAGCTGAAACCATATCAGGATCAACTCATGCATGGAATCCTCCCTTCTTGTGCAGGTTGCAAGAGAGAACAACATATCAGAAAGGCTGCTGGGAAGCAGGTACAATCAGTTCCGGCCATGGTTCTGGATGTGGTATTGTATGGACAAGAACATCCTGATTCTCAAAGTATCACCAAATTTCAGATAGAAGATCTCTCTGGAGCCCAGCCGATAGATCTATTGGTTGTGGTCAGAAAGGGCATGCACATCATCGGAACTGAAAGAATCATTCAGGAGTTCACCAAACAAGTGTGAAAAAACAGATCACCTATGGATCCCTCTCCCTGTGTTATCTATCTCAACCTCAAGTTCAAAAAACAAAAGAAATGGGAATCCATTTTCGATATATGGATACAAGCTGACTGCCAGACTGTGGCCACTGCAATTCTAGATGCATTGGAAGAGGAAGAGGAAAAAGAGAAAAGGCAACTATGTATTTCAGATGGAAATGAGGTAGAGTGCCTTTAAGTGCAACATGAACATGAGCCTTAATACCTTACAGTCTGCTGAGCACTTTTCACCGGATTCTGCTATGGACATGGACCCAGAAATGTCAAGCCTTGCATGTGACAACATCATGGAGCCAGGAAGTCAACTCCTTGACTTCCACATGAAGCATGTTTCTGATATTGCCAGAGGTGATGGAGATTCCGATTTGATGAATGCCTTGTGTTTCCTTGAGATAGCTATATCAATGGTGAAGAAAAAACAAGGTTTTAATGTGGTCAAGTTTCACCTCAGGAGAGTGCAAGCATTGATGAGAAGAAGCACAAGCAATGAGGAACTGGACTTGAATCTGTATTTCTTGATGGAGTGTGTACATGTAATCTGTAGAAACAGATGAATGTATGATATCTGTTTCTGTTATCTGTTGAGAATGAAAAATGAGTGCGGAAGGTTTGATTTTTCAATTGCTATTTCATTCCGCTTTGGGATTCCAGGTTCATGACCTTAGGTCTACCAGTATGAATGGTTCCGGTTCCACTTCCGGTGCTCCAGAAAGAGCAAATTTACAATCATCATGGACCCCAGGAGTGTAGTTTATTAGCTAATATAAAGCACTGGTTCCATGACAGTCAAGCACATTTGGTATACTATTATAAACAAGCATCATTTCGAATTATATTACATTCTTACATTCAGGGCACAAAAACCATTCATGCACCAGATCTGAAACTGGCTCCACGATTTCCATGGCTGTACCATGTTTTTGGATCCAACAGTCATATCTCTTCCTGTCTCCTTCCCTCAAGGCACTTAGTAAGGACTGAGCCTGATAGACTTTGGAATAATCTCCCTCTACCGTATGCAGATGTCCACGTCTCATACTACCCATTGCAGGGCCCACAAGGCTGGGATGAGCTTCCATATCGGAAACACGAGTCAGGCATTCCTGATGATATCATGTCCTGCACATGTAGCACAGTGCTTGCATCTGCTTATGGGGAACATAGGGTTGTTCACAGAGACAGGTGGGATCAGGTCCCTAAGATTGAACAGTCAGATGGTCAGGACACTCAATGTTGGACCACAAGAACAGATGTTTACTGTAAATGCGATTTAACTTGAATCATAAGTGGACCTTTTAAACCAAGGGCAGAAGTGGGAAGCCAGAAGTTCTGATGGAAGGTGGGTGAGACATACCAATAAAAATAGCAGCCATCAAGCACATGCGGTCTTGGAGATTCTTGCCTAAAGTGCAGGACATCTATCACTCCTAGAGAGAAAATGTTAGTTACAGAACTGGTTCTCAGATGTCTCATGAAAAATGGAGACTTGCCGATAATGCATGTGGAGTTGAGGTTTTGCTTGTGAGATGATAAGATCAATTCACGAGGATGGTAGTGGTCAGGATTTCTGGTAGACATTGGCATTTTCATTCTTTTTGTGCCTGAGGTGCTACAGAAGGAGGAAATGAGAATGAGCTTACATTCAGTCTCTGAACTCTTTTTTCTTGGCTTTTGTTGACTTAGAGTCACCTTTTCTTTTGGTGACATGGTCCAGGACATCGGATATTGCATCAAACCAGATCACATCTATCTTGTACTGAAAAATGGATAACCTTCAGGAAGTAACTTGAAGCTTTTTCTAAGCACACGAACCTTTGGCTTGAAAGTGGAAGTCTTGTAGATGCTGACCACTTTGACCTTCCACATGTTGGCATGGAGGTTGTTTTCATTTTCTAAGTCTTCATAGCCATCATGATATACCAGAATGCTGGTTGGGTATGATCAAAAAGGATAACACAGGATTGCAAGAAGGAAATTGCCTGTCATCTATACAAACACAACCCACTCCTTGTAGGTCTTTTGAAATGTAAGCATATGATCATGATGGGAATCAAAGAAATACATATAGTATACCTGAAATTTCATCACATGTAACCATGGAATTGAGTTCTTCTATGGTGGGAATCAAAGGAATGATTGATTGATAAAAAAAAGGAGAAATGCACAACATATGACATACTCTTTGATGACATCGTTGATGTCAGAAACTAAGCAGGGGATTAGATTAGTAGGCCACAGTGAAAAATAGAGGTGAAGGGTAAATGTAAAGGGAGTATGGATGGAGATATGATGGCAATGTGTTATGGTAATGATGTTGTAATGGTTGACAGGTTGTAACGCACAGCGTAGTGTTGATGAGCTGTGTAATGATATGGGTCGAAGAGCATAGCGTTGGTAAGAAGTAGTATGACGAATGAGTAGGAATGAAGTCTATCTTCGAGACGATGCGAAGACTTGATGGTCTCTCTATCCTGGAACAACGCAGGACTCGAGGTCACTAGAAACTAACACTGATATTGCATAGAACTAGCTTAGGGAAATACAGGTGAGAAGTACGAGACTATATATATGGTAGGCCCCTGGTCTGTGCGAGAGATAAGAAAGGAAATAAGGAGACAGAAGCCTGAAGGGATTCCGTTCCGCGAGCGGAGACGCAGTCCTGCAGCAGATCTAGATATGATGTGCAGCATCATTTGAAATACTACCTCGGCCATCAGAAAGAAGTCTGAATAAGACTGATGGCCGACGGAAGACCGAAGGGAATCTAAATATAGCATAGAGGGCGGGGAGCCATGTGAGTCAAAGAGAAAAGAGATTGAGTGTACGAGATCTAAATAGCTGGAGGACGACTCCAGTACGAATACAACTCCTTAGAGTGAGCGAGGTGTGAGATGAGAGAATGATAAGTGATAAAGTGGAAGAAAAAGTGTAGTCCCCTTGTTAAACCGTAACACAGGTGATGGAATGGGAAGGCATATTGTACATACCACCATCCCTGAAGATGCCTCTGAGTTCTGATTTCCCAGTTCCAGCATACCGATCTGGGACGGCAGTTGGGAAAATTCTGACCATGGAAGGATACTTTGGGTGTTGGAAAATCAACGACTATATTCACAGGAGGTTTCCCAATGGTATGGTACATTATGTAGCCAAGTCAAAATACACTCATTAATAAACCTAAAAGAACAAGGTAGACATCCAAGTCCAGAATGACGAGTTCCAGAATTGGTTCCGGTGGTTCTGAACTGGATGTGTTTGTTTCATGGTTTAATATGATCATATATACACAGAAATGTTAATCAGAGTCACGAGCATTAGCTTTCACTTAGGGGGGGATCCTTTTGTTTTTAGACCTAGCTGATCTCTTCTCGCATCTGCATCTATTTTTCACAGCCCTAACTAAAACACCCCAAGCTTTGTTGAGACACGTGATGACTTGATGAGGGGGTAGATTTATGCACATAACCCTCCTTGTGGTGGACTTCACGCTACCTATTCCCCTTAACCTATAGCATGTGGAGTTGGTTCACATGTCTATAGTCCCATGAGAACTGGTCCAGAGTCTTCTGCAGCTGGAATTAGTGGCCTTGGTGCTATTTGGTAGACATTGTGCTTGATCAAGCAATGACTTGAGGGCCATTTTCATGTTGTCAAACTCTTCAATAGACAGAGACTGTTTATATTTAGAATACATGTGAAGGTAGTCATGGGTTTCTGAAAAGCACGTCCAAATGGCATTGGGCAGCAGCGTGTGGGGTTGAGGAAAGAAGACATTGAGTAGATCGGCAAAGTCCTAACATTGCTTTGTGTTTTTATTTTCAGGTCATATGAGTTGGGCAATAATCAATTCTGTACATGAAGTAATAAGGTGACTCAAAGAAAAAGTTACTTGTGAGATAAAGTACTCACCGAGATCTTTAGAACCAGAACTGAAAAGTGCTTCCGGGATTCTGGAACCTGACATCTCTAGAACAGTGCCATCGAGTTTATGATAGGCTTTCACTTGCCTGAGATAGCCATTCAAATGATAATAAAAATCACAAAAACTATTTGAATGTCATCTAGTTTTAGTTTCACCTCTGGAGAATGTAGGCTTTATATAGTATACCGCTGTTTAAGAAGGACAGAAATGACTGGGTGCTTGTAAGTGAAGTGCAGGTATATATATGCTCTGAATGGAGGTATACCTGTATTACTTTACATACAATATTGCCATGAAAGGGTTATAAGTTGTGTTGCTTCTACTTCAGTGCTTAGCGAGGAAGTTCCAGAAGTGGTTCCCATGTTCCAAACCTAGAACTATTGAAACTGTTGTGTATCACATCCTTTGTACCATATTGATACACCATATGTAGCCACTGGCTTTTCTATACCCTATCTTAATGGTTTTACAGAATGTGGGTTGTATTCCAGATGTTACTCTTGTGAGTGTTTCCAGTATCATTGTGAAGTCAGGTGGAGAGTTGTGTACAATAGACAAGACTACTAATTATCCTGCACATCACCTGCCTCTTGTACACTTCCCTGCCCCTTCACCTCAACCTCCTCCGGCAGCTCCATGAATTCCAGCCTTTCTCTTGGCACTCGTTGTAAATGTTCCAGTGTTTCTAGGCTTGGGGTACCCACTTGAGGCCTCAGTGTTGAAGGGGTCAGAGCGATGGAATAACCCTTTGCATGGACATATCTCTGGATCCTTTTCCAGTTCCCAGGGCGGATACTGAAATCTATTTCCCATATCATCCTAGTGGAATACCTCCTGGGAATCAACTATAACCTTCAGCTTTTCAGGGATGTGAGTGATCTGTAGTTCCAGGAATATGTATAGACTTACAAGGAACTTGGATATAGGTTCAAGATGTTGTCAACCTCAGGGCTCTCAGTGGTGGGAGGAGCAAGGTTGGCATGCTCAGTTGTCATGCTTTGAAGATCATCATCGATGGTGTCCTATTGCTGTGTGTTTGCTATTCTGCAAGGGAGAGTTTCTGTAGCCTTGCCTTTTTGTGCACTGTGTGGGTGACAATTTAATTGGACCTCATGTGATCCAAAAGCTCCAGGCTTTATATGAATGTCAGAATGTTGGGTGGATAAAAAGAGTGCTGTGTGGTCCACATTATGGACAAAGCAAGTGGTGTGGAGCAGGTGAATGTCCTGTGACGTGAGTGTGACATGTGAGATGGCCCAAACCCACATAGGGAGTTGCCCCAAATTTGTGTGGACCATCCAAATAAAACATATGGACAAAGCAACTTGAATGGCATGGGGCAGGTGGATGTCCTGAAATATGGGTGACATGTGAGGCGGTCCACACTATGTCAAACAGGTCAAGAAAGCATTTCCAGACAGAAAGGAGATATCGGAAGGGGCTACCAATTGAATGTATAGAATTTAGGGATGCATATTGTTAATCCATGTGTACATATTCATCCTACTTTGCTGCTACATGTAATTTTCCAAACCCAAGTGCTTTAAACTGGATGCAGCATCTTCAATCATGCAAGGTGAATGTCACATCTGACATGACAAATAACAACAGTTCCAACACTTCTGCATTCCGATATCAGAACCACATATTCCAGAACCATGTATGATGCTTTCTGGAAGCACTACAATTCTTATTTGCTTAAACCCTATAATTTTCTTATAGGTATTTCAGGTAACATAATATAAGTATACTTCCACCCATAGCATATATATATTTGCACCTCACTTACAAGCACCTCAGTCATTTCTGCCCATCTTAGGCAGCAGCTGAGTATTGAGCAACTCCTGCTCTCTCTCAGACTTTGTTACAACTGTTTCTAGGGAAGGGGGTCACACTTAAACATAATTCTGAACATACATGGCATGTCATTAAATCTTCTCGATGAGTGGGATTCAGCTGGTGTGCTCCGATGGTTCCAAAGGCTGAGGCGGGAATTAAGCAGATTAACTTTAATTTCTATTGCTATACAGATCACAGCCAGTTACAACAGTATTGTGGAAAATCATATTCCTGATTATTACACATTGCCTACAGCACAATACTCTAAAACTCCGGTGCAGTCTGTTACGGTTTAACAAGGGGGCTACACTTTTTCCTTCGCTTTATTGCTTATCGTTCTCTCATCTCACGTCTCGTTCACTCTAAGGAGTTGTATTCGTACTGGAGTCGTCCTCCAGCTATTTAGATCTCGTATGCTCAATCTCTTTTCTCTTTGACTCACATGGCTCCCCGCCCTCCGTGCTATATTTAGATTCCCTTCAGTCTTCCATCAGCCATCAGTCTATTTCAGACTTCTTCCTGATGTCTGAGATAGTATTTCAAATGATGCTGCGCATCATATCTAGATCTGCTGCAGGACTGTGTCTCCGCTTGTGGAACAGAATCCCTTCAGGCTTCCACTTCCTTATTTCCTTTCCTGTCTCTTGCATGGACCAGGGGCCTACCATATATATAGTCTCGTACTTCTCGCCTGTATTTCCCTAAGCTAGTTCTACGCAATATCAGTGTTAGTTTCTAGTGACCTCAAGTCCTGCATTGTTCCAGGATAGAGAGACCATCGAGTCTTTGCATCGTCTCGAAGATAGACTTCGTTCCTACTCATTCATCATACCACTTCTCATCGACGCTATGCTCTTTGACCCGTATCGTTACACAGCTTGTCAACACTACGCTGTGCATTACACAGTTTGGGTGGTTGATTGTTCCAGGTTCTGGAAGTACATAGCCTATCAGGAAGCTGGAGCCATTGGAACGGTATAGCTTGGTTGTGTAACCCTAGTCAAGTGGCTGCCTTAATTATCATTATTATCCGGACTGCCTTAAGAAGTCTCTTGTCTGTCTGCTACCAACTGAAGAGAAAATCACATTCGGCATGTCAGCTTCCAAATGATTTAACTAATCAATCTTCACTTCTGTTTGCATATATTAACCCATTTTGGAAAGGACAACATGGCCATCCCTATGTTGTGGTGATGAAACTGTAAGAAGACCATAAAGTGTAGTAATGGATATTGTAACAAAAGGTTTAAGTTCATATAAGGGCCATATAGTCTTGAGCTAACATGAGTTAGTGTTATTCCTAGCTAATGTACCCTATATTCCTGTTGAGGTCTTAGAGAAGACAATAGTTTCCCAAACAAAGCTAAGTGAGAGTAGTGCACCTCAGACACTGCCTAAGATGGGTGGAAGAGGTTGATGTGTTTGTAAGTGAGGCGAAAAGATATATGTATGTTATTGGTATATATATACATAAATTATTTTATGGAAAACATTGTGGTGATAACTCTGAAAGGTGGTAATGTTTCAGTGAATAAAATATAGTTCCAAGTTTGGAACTGTAAGGTTCCCCTTTACATTCTATCAAAAGGGAATAGAAGTTACTTGTTTCTGTGGCTCAGATGAAGTTGTTTTTCATTTTTATTTGAATGGTACATATAATATGAGAGATGTGGAGATGAAGGATTCATCATAATGGTATAAAGAAGGAGATAAAGAGTAATCAAGTGTTCAAACATGCATACAGTTCCAAACACTCTGAGTTCTGACTATTTCGAGATTGAATCTTGGAATCACCATTCCGGAAGCCTGCAAAATTCTGGACTCAGAACTGAACACAGAAGCACCAGAAGGACTACAACACTTTCACTTAAACCCTATGATCTTGTCCATCACCACAATATTGTAGGTAACCCCACCCATTATATTCACATTACTTGCAAGTACCTTATTCATCTCTGCCCATCTTAGGCAGTGGCTGAGATGTGTTATCTATAGTATATTCTCAGAGTGAATTGGAACATTACAACTAACTGCACATATGGTCAGGTTGTGAAGGTAGTCCACACAGACCTTTGATCAATTAAAGCTGACTGTATAAGGCTGAAAGTCATTCTACTGATAGGAGATTAATATGACAATGACAACCTCTCAAGATGCTTTAAGTTCCATGAATGGAAGGTTCAGAAGGTTCAGAAGTACTGGAAGGCCAGGAAGTTTCATATCCTCTGAAAAGGCTGGGATAAATACATGTAGAGAATGGTATGAAGTTCCATTTCCATTCTTGTGTCAGAAGTACCGACAGCACCAGAAGCACTGGAAGGACAAGAGGTACCAGAGGCACCAGAGGCACTGGCAGTACACACTGAAATGCTAGGAAGTGTCATTTTCTGGAAGATAGTATATACAGTGATCAATCTACCTGTGTGGTCTGCTTCTCACAATCTGACCATATGGTTGGTTGTAATGTTCCAATTCACTCTGAAAATATACCATCTTCAAAGGAGTAAAAATTAAAAAAACAAATAGATAAGAGTACTGACAGATTTCTAGACATTTCTCTCTCTTTAGAGCATGTCCAAGTCTTGAATCCTGTGGCTGGATAGCTTAGTGGTTAGAGCTACTGGTAATTGTCCAGGAGGTCCTGGGTTCAAACCCTGGTCTGGTCATCTTTTCACTTGACTGTAATAAGTTGTTGTCTACTTTAACATGGTAGCAAGACTTGTGCAACTGTTACCTTGTGATTAGACAAGTGCCAGTACATGGAAGGGGGGTCAGAATCTACCCTGGCACCTATCTTGGATCTATAAGCTGTCACCTAGTGCAACAGGCAAAACCTGTCATAAGCCACTTACCATTCCCCCGAACAACACTGCGTTTAAAATCATCGAAACAAAAGCCCTCATCAACTCAGGGGCAACTGGATGCTTTATTGACTATGCTACTGTGGTGGCTTGCGACATTCCCACCATACAACTCAAAACTCCCCTGTGGGCGAGCAACGTAGATGGCATCCCGAACCAAAACAGCCTTATTTGCAAAAAGGCAACTATTGTGCTACACATTGGAGAAATGACCAAACTCGGGACTTCCTTGTTATTGACTGTGGCAAGGATGATGTCATCCTAGGGCTACCATTGCTCCACAACCAAAATCCGGAGATTGACTGGAGTACAGGATTTGTGCATATGCCTGACGAGGAACTGACCTCACAAGAAACTGATGTGGACCCAACTGCACTTCGAACCGGTGGACGTGAGGACTTGGCAGCCCTCAGTCACACCATCATGTATTTCAATCACAAATACATGGTGGAAAATTTACAGAAACATCATGTTGCATGGTGGCAACAGAACATTGACCAGGACCAGTGGAAAAGGACCACTCAGTTTCACCTGAAGGTACCTGATGTGGAACCGACCGTGCAGCAGGAAGAGATGCCGGCGCTCATAGACTGTGAGGAGGACGACGACGAAGATGAGCCCACTGGACCTTCCATTTGTAAAACGACAATTTCAACTTCACTTGCCCAGGCTCAGGAAGCGAAGAAAACCAAGGTAGAACTCCTGCAGGACTTCTCAGATTTTCAGGATGTCTTCCAAAAGAGGGATGACAGACCCCTTCTGCCTTATAGGACCTTCAATCATGGCATAGATCTAGACAAGTCCTTCAAACCCAAGGTTGCTAAGGCCTACCCGCTTAATCCCAAGGAGCAGGAGGCATGCAAAGACTTCATTGATGAACACTTGAAGGCCGGATGTATATGACCTTCCAATTCCCCCGTGGTGTCCCCGTTCTTCTGTGTCAACAAGAAGGACGGTAATCTTTGTCCATGCCAGGACTATCGGTATCTTAACGAGCATACCATCAAGAACACCTATCTGCTCCCTTTGATTGGTGACTTGATGGATCAGCTAAAAGGATCCAAACACTTCACGAAGATGGATATCTGATGGGGCTATAATAACGTCCGGATCAGGACTAAAGACACCTGGAAAGTGGCATTCATTACGCCCTTCAGCCTCTTTGAGCCTCTCGTTATGTTTTTTGGCCTTTGCAATAGTCCAGCGACTTTCCAGTCGTTCATGGACTTTATTTTCAAGGATATGGTAGCAGAAGGGTGGTTGATAATATATATGGACAACATGCTGATCCACTCCAGGGATCTCAAGGAGCATCATGAAAGGACACGCCAAGTTTTGGAGCATCTCAGGGACAATCAACTCAGCTTGAAGTTGGAGAAATGCACGTTCGATGCTGACAAAGTCAAATTCCTCGGTATGGTCGTTTGTGAAGGGATCATCAAAATGGATCCCACCAAGCTCTCGGCAATCAATGAATGGGAATCCCCCAAGTCCGTATGTGCAGTCCATTCATTCATCGGATTCTGCAACTTTTACCACAAGTTCATCCCCAATTTCTCAGAACTTGCTTGGCTGATCTTGGATTTGACTAAGAAAGGGCAGCCATGGTCCTGGATGCACGTGCAACAGAACACTTTCGATTCCCTCCGTCGGGCATGCACCTCTCAACTGGTGTTGAGCATGCCGGATACTTCCAAACCATTCTTCGTCATGACCAATGCCTCCCTGACCGCCACAGGGGGGTACTCATGCAAAAGGACAGCAACGGTGACTTACACCCCTGCTATTACTCCTCCAAGACGTTCTCTCTTGCGGAACGTAACTATGACATCTATGATAGGGAGCTCTTGACTGTGCTTGAAACGACCAGAACCCACCTAAGGGTCTAGTGTTTAGGAAGCAAGAGTACTAGGCGAGTTGTTCTGGGAAAACTCCAAGAGAACAAGACTAGAGAGCCTTGTACTACTTGGCTATAGTATTTATACTACTAGTACAGGTGCACAGACAGTGCAGTGCTTATCTACAGATACTATACTTGTATTACTAGTCTCAAGACTGGGAAACATGAGGCAACATGAGGTGAGTGTTTACTGGAGGATAAGCATATCTGTGCGGGCATGTGCTAGATAGGAGGCATGAGGTGGGTATGAGGTGCGACATGTGTAAGTCTGGAGTGTGTCACTGCAAGATCAATATTGTGAGAGAATGTTGGGCTTTGTGGGAATTTGGGTGAGTGAGCGAACATAGGGGCTATTAGAGTAATCAGTGTTTTGTGAGTGAATGAGCCCTTGGAAAAATAAGGAAAAATAGGGGAAAAATAGGGGTGTTTGTAACAGTGCTCCATGCCCTTGAGGAGTGGCGCCACTACCTCACTGGAACCGACTGGCCTGTGACTGTGCTCACAGACCACAAGAATCTGTGCTACTTCAAGGACCCCTGACAGCTCTCTAGGTGACAAGCTAGATGGCTATTGACGTTACAGGACTATGACCTCCTGTTTCAACACATACCCAGTGCCAACATGGGCCCCACAGATGTGCTTTCTCACTGGGATGGGATGGACACCTTGAAGGACAATGCTGATGTGGTCCTCCTCCTGGGAGAACTCTTTCTACAGAAGATCAACACTGATCTGTGGGCCACTGTCAAGGAATCCACGAGGACAGATGGTTTCGTGATCGACCAGTTGAAGAAGCTGCATGGCGGCTCTTCTGGTATCCCTTGCTCATTGATTTACAACTGGCGATATGACAATTTCATCCTTTATTTTAAAAATCGGGCCTACGTGCCTGAAGCCCACCAGAACGATCTTCTTCACATCATCCATGGCTCTTCTGCGGGCAGCCATGGCAGTTATTACCAGACCATTAACATGGTACAACATGACTATTGGTGGCCTGGACTCACTGCTTATGTGCACCCCTTCATTCAAGGCTGCGCTATTTGCCAGGCCAACAAGGTCAACACCCATCCTACCGTTCCTCCACTTGCCCCTATGCTGATTCGGTTATGGTCATGGTCGACCATGGCCTTACAAAGGGGGTGATTTTCACTCCAACCCACAAAAGCACAGACACCAAGGGCATTGTGCAACTGTTTTTTGAAAAGGTCTTTCCCCATTTTGGACTCCATGACAAGGTTATCTTAAACCACAGTCCAAAATTTGCCTCCGCCTTCGCTCTAGAACAGGCAAGGCTCCTGCAGTATGATCCACTCCTTTCCTCCACTTACCATGCTCAAACAGACAGAGAAATGGAACGGGTCAATCAAGAACTGGAAACCTATCTATGGATCTTTTGCCAAGGGGATGCCACCCGATGGTTGGACTTGTTACCAATGGCAGAGTTTTGTCACAACTCCTCAGTGCATTCGGTAATGGGAAAGACTCCATTTTTTCTCATGATGGGATTTGAGCCGAGAGCTTACCCATCACTCAGCAACACCACCTTCTTACCCGCTTTGGAAAAATGCCTTGAAGACCTCAAGGAGGCTTGCAAGGAAGCTACTGCTGCCCACGAGAAGGCACAACGATATATGTGTGAACGTGTCACATCCCACTTCAAACCATGGAAGGTCGGAGATAAGGTATGGCTTGAGGGCTGTAACCTGAGGCTTCGTTACCCCTCTAGAAAACTCGCTCCTTGAAGGGAAGGACCCTTTGAGATCTCACAGGTCATCTCACCTGTTTCGTACAAACTTCAACTCCCACGAATGTGGAAAATTCACAATGCCTTCCACACATCGCTTCTGACTCCCTATTGGGAAACTGCGGAACACGGACCAAACTTCATTCCACTTCCGCCAGACACTATAGACGGGGAGGAGGAATTTGAAATAGATCAAATCCTCTCCCATCGGGGTTCCGCTCGACACCACCACTATCTCATTTCGTGGAAAGGATACCCATCCTCCGAAAATACTTGGGAGCCTGAGTCCAATTTAGGACATGCACAGGATCTCCTCGAGGAATATAAGACTAGGGATCCCATCGCCTTCCCCTCATCTTGAACTCCCATCACCCCCAGTCGCACTTGCTTTCTTTTGAGTCAAGCCCTCGCTCCTCTTCATACTCGTTATCATCTCCAAATGTCCAATGTCCTCCCGATCCAGCTCCCCATTTGTGTTCACCACCTCCCTGCCAGAAATCAATGAATCCTCTATTCTTCAGTCCTTGAGAACCCTGCTGCCGCTCTTGCTTTTGGGAATTTACCCGTCTACTGACACAGACTGATACTCAAATCTCTGGTGGAGCTCTTTCATACATACACCACCACTCGCACCATCCACACTCAGCTCCTCCTCCATGGGACTCTGCCCATCTACTCCTCTGCCATGGAACAAGCCATCCATGAGTGCCGAGATGCTACCCTCAACCCTCTACACGACCACGGATTCACAGACGTCGTCCATGGACTTCCAAGACCCTTGATCCTCCACATTCTTCGACCCATCATCAGCACCTTACCTACCCATCTGCATCGATACTACCTCGACAACAAACCCAACCATCCCTGGGATACAGACACTTGGGCTAGAGATTGTGAACACCCAGACTACCCAAACATCCAAACCTCTATCTGGGCAGATGACTCCACTGCCTTCCAATGCTCTTGCTCCTGCACCCCATTACCTGTCCCAGCTCCAATGGCTGCCACTCACACTCCTACCCCCTGCAGAGATACAGTGTCTTCTGGAAGACTTAGCCCGGGCAATTGCCCCAGAAATCTTTCAGAACAGCCCACTACCGCCACTGAGGTTTCAACCTTCCTCTGCACAGTCTCCTTGCTTGGAGATTCCGCATCTTCCCCCGATGGTGTCGTTCTCCCTGCCCTCGAATGTCCCACCACTCCAACACCCTCCCGGCGTTCTCATAAGCTCGGCAAGCAACCCTCTACTACCATCGTCTTTGGACTACCCTTGTTACAAATGCCCCTATTTTTCCTCTATTTTTCCTTATTTTTCCAAGGGCTCATTCACTCACAAAACACTGATTACTCTAATAGCCCCTATGTTCAGTCACTCACCCAAATTCCCACAAAGCCCAACATTCTCTCATGATATTGATCTGGCAGTGACGTGCTCCAGACTTACACATGTCGCACCTCATACCCGCCTCATGCCTTCTATCCAACACATGCCCGCACAGGTATGCTTATCTGCCAGTAAACACTCACCTCATGTTGCCTCATGTTTCCCAGTCTTGAGACTAGTAATACAAGTATAGTATCTGTAGATAAGCACTGCACTGTCTGTGCACATGTACTAGTAGTATAAATACTATAGCCAAGTAGTACAAGGCTCTCTAGTCTTGTTCTCTTGGAGTTTTCCCAGAACAACTCGCCTAGTACTCTTGCTTCCTAAACACTAGACCCTTAGGTGGGTTCTGGTCATTTCAACCCTCTTCCGCATGCCGAACTTTGGGATCAGCTGCAACGAGAGGCGGCCGCTGCCCTAGAAAGGGAACTCCATTCCCCTCCACTGGCCGCTAAGACAAGGATGTTGTGGTGACGCCCTCGCTGTTGGCTGGGACCTCAAGTAACCCTATAGATGTAGACCGCTTTCCTACCCCCACTCCTGCACTTTCTCGCTGCTTCATGTGTTTCAAACGGGGGCACATCCACCCCGATTGTCCACAATATGAATGCCCCTTTTGCTGCACCACCGCTCCAGGCCACATTCAGGCCTTCTGCCCTTGCTGCTGCTGCCTTCTCTGCAGAGAACTCAGCCATTGTGACAAGAATTGTCTCGTTCATCATCCCGATCCTATGGATGACTATGATCCCACCAACTATGAAGTCAATGAGGGGGACACTTAGTGGTTTTGCAGGTGCTTCAACGCTAGAAGGGGGGTAATGTTACAGTTTAACAAGGGGACTACATTTTTTCCTTCATTTTCTCGCTTATCGTTCTCTCGTCTCATGCCTTGTTCACTCTGAGGAGTTGTATTCATACTGGAGTTGTCCTCCAGCTATTTAGATCTTGTACGCTCAATCTCTTTCCTCTTTGGCTCACACAGCTCCCTGCCCTCCGTGCTATATTTAGATTCCCTTCGGTCTTCCGTCGGCCATCAGTCTATTTCAGACTTCTTCCTGATGGCCGAGATAGTATTTGCAATGATGCTGCACATCATATCTACATAGATCCGCTGTGGAACTGTGTCTCCACATGTGGAATGGAATCCCTTCAGGCTTCCACTTCCTTATTTCCTTTCCTGTCTCTTACACGGACCAGGGGCCTACCGTATATATAGTCTCATACTCCTCGCCTGTATTTCCCCAAGCTAGTTCTATGCAATATTAGCATTAGTTTCTAGTGACCTCGAGTCCTGCGTTGTTCCAGGATAGAGAGACCGTTGAGCCTTTGCATCATCTTGAAGATAGACTTCATTTCTACTCTTTTGTCATACCTCTTCTTGCCGACACTACACTCTTCAACCTGTATCATTACACAGCTCGTCAACACTACACTGTGCGTTACATACCCCCACCCACTTGATCACAATTGGAGTATGCATTTCAGCTTCATTTATGTCGTCCTTGCCTCACCAATAGGGTGTTCATGTAGTATCCTGTCAGTTTGATGAGCTTGCCACTGGGCAGCAAGAGGACGCCAGGTAAATCTTTAAGTCAACCAGTGAGCCATCCAATGCACAATCTCTAAGAACATGGGAGGAACGCCAAATCATGCAGGTTCTGTAGGTTTGCAAGTGCAGTATAAGGACATCAAAACCACGGATGAGAGCAACGACGAAACCAAGCAAGAATGTAGGTGGGGATATCAACAACTCCAGCAGCAATAGTGATGGCGAGCCCGATCTGGATGATGCAGATTCTGATTCCAGTTTTGCCAAAAGAATGGCTAGTGATCACGAAGGTATGTACAATGTTTCATTGGGCATTTACAGAATCAGTTCATGGTTGATGCAATCCCAGCAACCATACCTCCAATGAATGTGGATAATGAATTAGAGTTGATGGAGCAGCTGAGTCATAGTCTCAAAGGTGTGTGTTGTCATTGCAACAGCTGGTGACTACTTAACGATGGGTTTATTCAAAGAAATGTCTTGGGTATCATTCGATTCCCCCCCTCCCCCAAATCAGCTGATGCTGAGGACCAGACAAACTCAGTGGGAGGATAACGATGAGGAAGTCATGGGTATGCCACTGAGGAAGCGATCTACAATGCCTGTGGCTCGAGTGTCTCAGGCCAACACAAGTGTCGATATAGCATTGAGCATGCTATCTGCGTACAGTGAGTAGTATCAGTTATAATGTATACCACATAGTCTAATGGATCGTTCATTGCTTGAACATGTAGGTAGTAACTCTGACCAACTCCTTGACACTGTTGAAACACCGACACTGGATGACTGGATGCAGAATGAAGAAAGCCACTATAGTCCAGAGGGTACATGTGATGTCCCTTCCATAATGGAGGATGTGGACATGCATGGTATGATGATTTACGATGCTGACATGGTTGACACAATACATGATGAAGAATATGGCCACAGTTCACCTGAACATATGGATGAAATAGATATTCTGGTAAAGAATGTCATGGATTCTGACATCCATGTGCAGGATGCTCCTGGCAAGGATGACATATTTCACGATACAGAGTTATCAAAGAGTAGTGGAATCGAGCTAGCTGATCCATTCAGAGAAATCAATGACATGCCTGACATGTCAACAAAGAATCCAAACGTCACGGTGAAGCATGGTTGAGGATGATCTACAGCTGCATCTCAGGATCAGTTGAACATCAAGGTGAAGCATGGTAGAGGACGTCCCATGGGGAGCACAAAGAAGGGGAAGGGAAAGCAAAAAGATACTGTGGATCACTCATTCATTCACACCAGCATCTTACGAAGCCAGACATCAATGAACTTGCCATCTCCGACAGCTTATGACTATGACATGGTCATGGTCACCATCAGTCCACACAAAAACCCACCGGCCATCTCACAACAGGGATCACTTCATGTATCATCTCAGCCTTCAGTCTCAGGACCTTCGAGGGAAGACATAAGGACTGCATTGCCCAAACAGAAAGATGATACTGAAGAAACAACTATATTCAAAGATCTCTCAGGTCAGATCCAATTGTTGGTGGAACTTGCCAAGAAGGATGCAGAGGGTTTAGATGACAAGGTAGGAATGTTTTGTGTTTTTGTGTTTTCACTATATGGTTATATCTCATATTTTCTATGTAGCTCTTGTCTTTCTTTTTGGCTTTACGGAAGGGACAGAAGACAAATCAATCAGGGTTATCCAATGCTCTCCTACATATCAAGAGTGACAGATATGCTTATGTTGGCTGCTCCTCCATTGTTTGGGTTTGCCATTCACATAATCAATAGAATAGTCTGATACAAGACACCTCGTGATTGGGCCTTCGTCTGCAGAAAATGGACACAACAGTTGGAAAGGATGTGAAGAAGGGTTTCATGATACTTGCACAAAGCTGTGGACTTGCAAACAAGGATTGATGTGGGTATAATATATGCACATGTACCATGACAGATAATATAAGTACCATTCCTTTCCCTCATTGTGGACAGAGCAGTGATAATACATGCATGGCCTTTGGCCTCTTTCAATGCAGCAAGTGTGACATGATTCTTCCAATTGGAATCCATATCTTCTTTCCCATCCTCACATAGAGACTTAGATCTCTGCATATGGCAGATGTTAGCGATTGTCACAACCCAGAAATCACCAAGTCCAACTCCAGCCAACTCCGGAATACCTCGGACCACCTTTTACCCTCAGACCTTGATATTGTCAAGTACAACTCCATTCCAACTCCAGAATATCTTGGACAACCTTTGATCTCAAGTCAACAAACATATCTTGGACTTGTACCTCTGAACTCTGTACCTTCATTAATCCTTTTCAGCTCTAGTCTTCATTCCACCTATCAATTGGTATAATCTGTGGTTGTATCTCTGTGCTCCGCTCGATCATCACTCTACTCCTATATACATC
The DNA here is from genome assembly GCA_038093895.1 of Boletus aff. mottiae. Lineage (NCBI taxonomy): Eukaryota > Fungi > Basidiomycota > Agaricomycetes > Boletales > Boletaceae > Boletus > Boletus aff. mottiae. The sequence continues at coordinate 60,166 of JBBPTD010000013.1, forward strand.
GCCTTCATGCAATAGTTATGGACCCAGATCTCCTCCAGGTTTTTAGTGTATATAACACTCCTGTATTCTCTGTTGTACAGTAGTACAAATATCTCGTCTACACTATTCTTATCATCCCATATGACTTATCCTATCCTCGCCTCTCATGCATCTTCGTCATGAACCTCTGAAATACGAGAACCAGTGAGTCTGGCAAGGGCACAACATATAAGTCCTGCACCGATGTACTCAACAACTCCACTCCTTGGTCCCTCCGTCCTCCGACATCTCCAGATGTTGCTGCTAGTCAGCAATCCACATCGGACCTCCCATGTATCAACCCCAAATGGACTTTGATCAACCACCTTTGGACTTGATGCATAACCTCAACACCTCCAGACCTCTGCCAGAGCTAGACCAAGGAGAAAGATGGAACATGACAGTGATCCATTTCCTACTACACCATTGTGCTTTCCTCTGAATACTGGAATGCACAACAGATGGATTGACTCTTTATCCAACAAAAGTTCTCTGTTTCTGCAAATACCAGTGATTATCTCTTGCATCTTATTGCTTCCTTTTGGAAGGGATTGCAGGCACTGGAACCAGCCTTTACAGCCAAGACAATATCGCTGCTCATCTCGGTCTGGACTGTAAGCATTGTCACATATCTGACAAGTGTTGAGGTTTTGAATGGCCATGCCAGATGAATGATACTATGGTTATGACATCTCGTAGATGAAAATCTATAACAGATGCCATGTTGAAGTGTGATACCAATGTCGGTTGACACTTCACAACCTTGGAACCAGGTTTGTATGGCAAAGTGGTGTTAGACCCTTGGTGCATTACATTTTTTAACATTGTTGAACATTCATAAATGACAGGAATATCAGATACTCTCCCTCATATTCTGATCATCCATTCAACATCAATCACAGCAACACCATGCCAAGAATGTCTGAGAACATGAGTCATACCCCTGTTGCTCTGATTCTAACACCAATAAGAAATAACCAGGCCATCCAAATAGTCCCCCATGTGAGTTCACTCTAATGTAATCCATCGTGTATCTTCCTAATCAGATGTTATTGCATGCCAGACTAATAGTCTCATAAGTCATCCAGTTGAGAGTATGATATAGAACCCAATGACAACGACATAATCAGACAGAGAACAAGGGCATAGTGGTTATTGATTCAAAATGCACAGATTATACAGGACAACTGGTTATGGTGAGCAGAAGTCAATTTGATGTTATATGAGATGGACACCACACAAGTGTCATAAATAATCAAGACAGATATATGTCAGTCTATGCTTTGTTTTGAACACCTAAATTGTGCGTAACAGTCTTACATGACATGGATTGACTTCTGGAGGTTCCTGCCACAGCATGATAGCTCTGTGGAATACAAGTACTAAGCACATGAATGGTTGGCATCAAGGCCAAGATCATTCACCCACTGACACACCATGCCCTTAATAAGGAAATACCCAAAATGGAAATAAATAGACTATTGTTTGCGTGACATTGGGGTTTGTAAATCCATCTCTCTTCTACATGCAATCATTTCCAGCCTTCTGAATAATTGGGAATGACAGGAAGGTAGAAGTGGGAATTCTGTGTTGAAGTAACATGGGTCTAACAACCAGTTATAAAACAACAGCCTCTTCCATCCAAGATGACAGTTCTCAGTCTCCCACACCCAAAGTAGTACAAATGGAATTGAACCAGGTAAATATCATCATGAAAAGTGATATAATTGCTTCTCATGAGCCACATCCAGGCTTCACGTCATACCCGCTCCCCAATTGTCGAATATAGAGCATGGCAACACTGCAACTGGACACAACACCCCATCATCATCATTGCCTACCTTGTTGCATGATATCAATAATATATTTCTATGTTGTTGGACCCTCCTCACTGCTCTAGAGACTCTGGGACACATTCAGCTGCATGATGGATGCATCCTATTGCTGACGAAGAATCTATGCATGAAACAAGGGGAACTTATGCAACTTTCAGAGATGTCTACACTCCGCTATGTTGGCAAAAATACATATATTCCAGTGCCCAAGGTTCACTGTGCATTAGTGCACAAGGACAAGACATACATCCTCATGGAGAGGATTGATGGGAAGACCCTCATCCATGGGTGGAGAACACAATCTATAGAGTCCAAGGGGAAAATACTTGTTCAATTGAAAAAGATGGTGGACCAATTGAGGTCGCTCTCTCCGCCAAGCTCGCACATCAGCAATGTGGATGGTGGCCCTGTATATGATTGCAGATTCCCAGGTACTTCATCGTCCATAGGGCCATTTGATACCATTCACAACTTTCACTGCTTTTTATGCAATGGTGTGGAGGCCCATCCAGGAAATCTACCTGACGTCAACAGAATGGTTGCACTACAGGATTGCCCTTGACTAATACCAGTTTTCACCCATGGAGATCTCAGCAGCTTTAACATCCTTGTGTGTGGTGATGATGTTGTAGGTATCATTGATTGGGAAACATCTGGGTGGTATCCATCATATTGGGAGTATTCTATGGCAAGGCATGTCATCGAAATCACATTCACCACAAAAGCGATTCACTTCCTTCTTTTCCTCAGTGTTTCAATTACAAACTAGTTCTCATATATGGCCTCTTCTGTCGAGGGTTGGAAAGGAAATGTCACAGATACTTTCATGACCTTGAAGGAGATAAGGTGTGTTCCCCCATTGCATTCCAGTTAATTCCTAATTTTAAATCCTGAGCAATTTAGGGAAATGACAGAAAAGGAGCCCACGCCTATATGAATGGCCAATCTATGATGGAGAATAGTCAACCCTCAATTTGGAGCTGCCCCCATATGCTCACTGGAAAGTTCATCAGTCCATCTTAACAGCCTAGAAGAACCTTGTGGCACACAAAACCTGGGATGCTGGCGCAAAGCCATCAATTTGCATTTTGTACAAGATAGAGGTTGGCATGTAAATAGACCTGTTGAGAGTGATGCCACAGGCATACTTTGTTGACAAAGTGGAATGCTCACCAAATATAAGCATCTGGTTGTGGTTACATGGCAATACTAGTATGGGTACATTGGCTGACATGTTTGCTGTAGTCTTCAAATGGTGGATGGACATGCAGAACACTTACATACTGTAGGGTAGCATAGCATATAATTCTCCACTTTGCACCTGACAGAGCTGGGGCTGCTGTATGACAGCTCCAAAATGCCAGGGAAGGACGTCAAATATGAGTGTGACCAGGTGTCGACAAATACAACACATCACATGGATGGTGATAGGTCTCCCTGTGCTTGTGCAAGACATGCCCAGTAAGTCACAGCAGTATGTCTGAGCATTTTGCCAACCTAATCCATATTACACAGGAAAGATTTACTGGAGGCCATGAGTAGCACTCAGTTTGCTCAGTGAGGGCACACAAAACTACATCAGTGAGGAGGAGGACAGCCAAGCACCATCAATGAATGACAAGGATGCAATGATGAAGGAGATATCAGGTGAAGAAAAACAAGTGGAAAAGGTAATAATGCAACTGAAAAGTGGTCTCAATGTGACTGACGCAGCTTGGGAACTCGGGAAAGGAGAGTGGTGGGATAGTGTACCAGCATGTGCCCTCAAATTCAACTTGGCCAAATTGGTGTAGGTCTGGAATGATATGGGTAGTGCAGTTGTATTCAATGTATGCATAGCAATACCAACACATATTGTGAAACACAGTACTATGCATGACATGGTAAGAATAAGGTGATGATATATGACACTGAACTGACACCGAGTAGTAGTGCTTGGTGTCATAAACACATGGGACATGGGTTGGAAGGTAATATGTATATATAAGGTATCTATGTATATGGTCCAAGTGAGGCGATATATGACACTGAACTGACACCAAGCAGTATTGACAAAGTGATGTTAGACCCTTGGTGCATTACATTATTGAACATTCATAAACGACGGGAATAACAGATGCTCTTCCTTATATTCTGGTAATGGTCCTGTCATTATCTAGCGACTGACAGAGCTAGTCCTACATATCACAGTACTAAGGCGGCCAAACTAAGCAAGGGAAAATGTGCTTATGCACGCCCTGTTTACACAGGGGGCGTGGGGCTTTGTACACTACCCCATGTCCCCGGTCCAAAATAGGTAGGCTGATTCAGATATGAGGATGTGTTTCAAGCAGGCAGAGTCCCCCTCTTGTGGGGAGTTGGTTCTTTGTTTGGTGTATATATATGGTATAGCATTGTGACAAGCATGTCTGACCTAATTGAAAATTCCACCAAGTAGTGCTTGGGAGTGGACATGGATTGGAAGGCAACAAGGAGAAGAGCAGAGGAGGGGGAGAGAAAGCATGGAGATCCTCATCCCAGCTGATTGAGTTCTGAATGATATTGAGCCATGTGCAACTGGATTTGATTCATGTCAAGGTATAGCTGTGCATGGGTAGTGTTTTCTGGAGTTGCATCATTCAGTCAGAAGTGAAAAGCCCACACAATACTTCTAAACAGCAACACACCTGCCTCTGCCATATGGCACTTAGATCCAAAGGTATCATATTTGGATGCTGATGGTACTAAACAAAGTCTCAGGTTAGTCTTATCAAACAAGAAAACAGGTGCGATGGAACAACTACAGTCAGCATACTTTGGCAATGTACAGTAAATATGTTGTTCCATGTACCAGACCAGAAAGCAGAATTAAAATACATTAAGGAATCACTTCTTTACCCTCATCACCCTCCATGAAATTGAGGGTGGGTGGGTATTTAGGATTGAAATTGCCTGTGCCACTAAAGTGACCTGCCGCCTTCTTTTCATCACAGTAAGAGACTGCCTTCTGAGACACCTTGTCCCAATCCATCACCCGGGTTCCCAATGCCTCCTCGTCTGCATCTAGCACTGATATCGCTTCCTGCACCCAGGACTTGCAGGTCCAACTGGGGACTTCTGGTCTAACCGGGATCGCACAGAGGATTTCGAGTGTCTGATCCATTCTCCAAATCTTGGCAATGGTGATGTGCACGAGGAGCATGTTTGTGGCAGCCACTCCAATGTCTCGTTCCTCGAAGAACCATTCCTTTATACCACCAGGGAGAATCCTCTCTTTTGCATGAAGTCACACACCTCGTGATGTCTCCTCCTCATGCTTATGTAGGCCCTACAATTATGGCCCAATGGTATCTAATATGGGTGGGGACCATCAGCCGTGTACAAGAGGTGAAGTGGGTTTAGTACCCTGCACTTGTCCCTTGACCCCCCCGAGCGTACAAGGCAATGTGAAGGTGGGGCTTGTTGAACGGGAGCTGTGTTAAAGACATGAAGAGTAGATGATGATGAAGGTGAAGGTGGAGTGTGTCATCCAAGAGGACCTATATATATGATCAATGAGGGTGTACCACGAATTGGGAAGTGTTACATAATATCATGACACGCAAGGTGATTCTGGAACACATATTCCATATGTGAACAATGGCTGCATAATGATACTGAAGACATAAATATGCCCAAGTGGGGATAGGAGAATAATACTTTAAATGTGACCAACAATCAGTAACCACATTGTAGTAGCCACATAGCTAAGCTAGCGGATAAATATGGTGCATGGATATGGAACAAAAAATGTAGTATATGACACCAAGCAGAATCAGACTGCTACCACTTCATGTCATGCAATGCATGCATACCCAGGGTATCTATGGGTCACAATGACAGAATATATGACACTGAGAAGACCCCAAGTGCCACTGCTCGGTGTCATAGAATGCACACATGGGACAATGGTGGGAATATAGTAGGTACACAACAGGTATCTGTATAAGACGAATGAAGCAATATGTGACACTGAGCAGACATTGACTGCTACTGCTTGGTGGCACAGAATGCATGTGACAGTGCTGTGAAGCTAGTGTGCACTACCAGGTATCTACAGGACCCACATGAGGTGATATATGACACCGAGCAGACACAGAGTGCCACCACTCGGTGTCATAGAACACACAGGACAAGGATGGGAGGGTAGTAGGTACATCCCAGTTACCAATATAGAATGAATGAAGCAGACACTGCTGCTGCTCAGTGTCACAGAACGCATGAGACACAGTGGCAAAGCTGGCAATATGACAAATGTTCCAATTATTTCATTGCTGCATTGAGGCCTGAATGTAAATGCATTATTTTACCTAACAGAGTAGCCTCGTAGCTTTAGCTGATGACCTTCAGCTTTAAGCGAGACATTCTAACCCTGAGATGACTGAATAAGCTTACTGACGACTCTTTGTCTCAACAATTTGACATCCTTTTGTCAGACCTGAAATATGGCACCCTTTACACACTTTCATTCAAAGGCCCTCAAAGCTGGAATCACTGCTAATCAGACAGTGAAAGTACTATCCTCGACCATCCAGGATGATTCAGATTCTTCATCTTCACTATCTTCATCCTATCATTCATTACTAAACAGGCTTGCCTCTCAGAGCGACACCAGAAATTTCCAGGATGCCAAATCTGATTCCTCTTCCTTCAGTGATGAAGCACTAGACATGGTTTATGAAAAATGTCAAGTTGTGATGGATCATCTGAATCTCAATGCCTCCGGTTCTCGTGGACATGCTAGCTATCATGATAATGTCATTGATAGATGAAGGACTTGATGAGGAAGCGCTCGATTTGGCATTTGCAAAATGCCAGGATATAATGGAACACATAGACCTCAATAACACCATGTTCAAAGACAGGCTGACCAATGCCAAGGGCGGCACTAATGAGTCTGGAGATGATTACGTGGATGGGCCATCTTATATGATTCCCCCCCCACCCCTTTCTTCCTCATCGGACTCTGGAAAGGACATGGATGTACCTCCAATGTATCACATTATTGGTATACCTATATGTCTTTTTCTAGTTGTCATGTACTCATGTTGGTTCATTAGTGTGCTCCATGGCAAGGCACACCATGTGGGCTGGTGCATATCAGAACCTGCATACCCTGAAATATCAAACCTGGATCGATGCCAGTGTCCTCAACCTCTATCTCCTGTTGCTATGGTACTCAGTTTCTGGAAGGACACATGTTCGTTATGTCGACTTCTTTTCTGCCATCCCATCTATTTCCTATGGTGTCCATTCTTTGCCCAATCCCCAGGAGGTCACTGTGTTTCAACAGCACCATCTCTTCCACACATTACATAGCCCATCCATTCTGATTTCCTTTGTGGTCTTGTCAGCAGATCACTTCTTTGTCATTGTCTTCAACTATCACAGAGATTCTGCATTGGTTCTGGGAAGATGTATTTCTGAACATGTATCAGCTACTCCCTGTCCTTCTTATGATGATCGACTGGACGACTGGAACCTTTGGAATGAACCCCTTTACTGGAAACACATTGCCATCCTTCATAGTATTGATGCTGTGGAGCCTGACCATATCGATGCAGAAGTGCGCAACTGGACCCAGAATGGCTATGACTGTGGTCCCATCACGTGCTGTGTCAAGGAGTCACTCATGAACAGTGGTCTTCATGATGCAGAGGACAAGATCAATATCCCCCCTATCCCCTGTGGTCATTGACTTCGGCTCAGAATGCTTGCAATGACAAAGGAGGCCTGCTGAAGAAGCTGGGAGGACTATCACTATCTGTCCTCCACTAATATTTCACATGGGGATATATGGAGACAATGGGATGATACATCATTTGTCACCAAGGAGATAATTGCTCAAGTTCAGCAAGAAGCCTCTGGAGAACAGCATGCCTCCATCATCCGGGAATTAAATGTGGTGGCAGCCAACTGTCACATGTACCAGGCAAGAAGGGCCAACATTGACATTGAAACATCATCTGCTCCTGATTGTGCTCTTTCTGACTCTGATCTGCCCTTGGATAACCATGATGGAGATCATGCTGGCAAGTTCAATTCCCCTGCATTGGATGCAAAGTCTTGACACTTGAAAACATTGCTCAGGAGATATCCTTATGTGAGTAAGGCTAGGGCTAGGGATCTTCTTCCACCTCATGCTGTGCATGGATGAGAGGAACCAGCCATTGAGGATGTGGACACCCTTGAGAGCATTCGGGAATGGAAACATGTCAAGGATTGAACTGTGGGGGCCATGTTTCACTTTCCACGACCCACATTAGCTGTTCAACTTTCTGCCTACAAGGGTCAGAGGTGAAAGTAATTCGACAGGAATTATGATGATTATGAAGGGGCACCTGTCTTGGAGAGTCTTCAACAGGACCAAAACACTTATGAAATTGTCGAGGAGCCATACTACCGCCCTAGGTTGTGGACATCCTTTTGTGATTATGGGTATCGTCTACAGAGTTCCTTCAGCCAGATGTTCTATTTGGACCCCCCTCTCAAGCTCATGGACCACATTCTTCCCAAGGACTATGAGCCATCCCTTCAAATCAACAATTATATCACTGGTTAGATTTATACCATTCTGGTTCACTTCCTCCCTCTAACTGTGGATACCTCAGGGAAATATTCTCTTCATTGAGGTGGACTGACCTTCTATGAGTGAATCCAAGTGGATGATGTGGTCATATTGAGTGCTTTCCAGATGATCAAGACCAGCAATACAACCCCTGACAATATTATCAATACCTTTCTATGTAAACGACTTAATAACAGTTGGCACATCTGCCTTGATCTGGAGTTAGATCACATCCCTCTAACTTTTGATGACTTGAATGTGGTGGTCAACATCGACAGTGTTATCTGGGTGACACACTCTCTGCATTTCAATACTCCTCTCACTATCTATTTGGGTCCTGTCATAGAGGACAAGGCTCCCATGCATAGGAACAGCCATGTGTATGTGGACATTCTTGTCCCTCAATCCCAAGAAGATGCCAATGCCATTGGAGGTCATACAGAGTGGTTGATCTTATTCCCTCTCTCTGGTATTCCAAACACCACCTTTGGTACACTAAGCAATGCCTCTGGAGCAATGTTTGTCTATATCTGCTTCCCTCAAATGATCCCCAAGGACCAGATGACACAAAAACAGGCCAATCATATTCCAAAGGAGATCTTGGACTTCTTCTGGAAAAACATCTTGCTTCCTGCCATACGCAAGCATGTTGATGCTGGTAGTGCTCCATATATATCCCTCACTCTTGATGAGGTGCACTTTAAGGCATGCAAGGGCATTAGAAAAAAGCCAGGTCGTCCCAAGGTGGTTCCCTTTACTATGGAGTTGTTGCAGCAGATACAAGCTACCATGGAGGAAACCATTTGAGGTGATCCTGGCCAATATGTAAACTATGGGTCTTTCTTTTTTGTGCTTAAATGCAAGGAAGTCAAGCTATGGGCAGAGACATCTCTGTTGAATGACACAAAATCACCTGTGGATGTCCTCCTAGATGGAATTCCATGTCTGGACTGGCAATACATGGTGGACCACAAGAATGGTGAACTCTTGGTCGATCTTGGTATCAATATTCATCCAACCTGCAATCAGAAGATGGTGGGTCTATGGCAATTGGATGCACTGGAAGCCTCCTATGGTGCTGGCGGGTTTCTGTAAGACAATATACACCATATATGCACCCTTGGTCAATATGGGGGAATTCAAGTAGAACTGTCACAGGAAAGAGCACAACAAACTCATGTGGCATTCTGGAGCACCTACAATCTCAGCTATGAGGTGGTTTGGCCCAATGACAACCTGCCAACATTCATCATGGACAAGGATGCCTATGCTTTGAACAACACCTTCATGGAGGAGTGCACACAGGTGATTTCCATGTATTCTGGAGAGGTGAAGAAGAGGTCCTATGGAGTCAGGGATGAGTATAGGATGAGTGGGATAGCCATGGACTATGTGATGCTAGGCTTGCATGACAGGGTAAAACACTTTCACCATGTTATGCATGATTGGACTGTTGTTAAGCCTTGGGACATTTTCTAGGTCGAACAATTTCTGGATTCCAATCCAATTCTATGGCCACCCTCAGATGTCTGGTTTGAATTCCTGGCCAGACAAGTGAGGGCACTTCAGCTGGCTCAAATCACCATCAAACATCTCAGCCCATCTAATCTGGAAGTCCTTACAGGAATTATCTGTCACATGATTCATTGTACCTCATCCACACCCATCATCCTGGATTACCATGTTCAGGAATCCATAGCCCTTCTCCAGTTCTCCAGGGTGTGTGAGCACTTCAGCATGTTCTTTCTGTTTAAACTAGATCTTGAAAAAACACCTCTACTTCCTACTGTCCAACTACAAGATGATGTGGAGGTATTGAAGCTAATGAAAGCAAAGCTGAAGAAGGACAATCAACCTGCATGGTGAAGAACACCCATCATTGATGAATCAGAACAGTTTAACAAAGTGCGTGGTACTCCATTTGTCTCTACTGTGATAATAGTAGGTGCCACAAGTGTAATGCAAGCGACAAGAAGAAGGTATGTGCCTAGTGGGAGGTACTCACTAGGTCTGAGGATAGAGGTTGCTAGCTTGAGGAGCAAGTTTATAGAAGCAAAGAGGAGATGCTTGTATAAGAGAGAGTATAAGAACTGAGGAGAGCAATACAGAGTGAGCTTTCCTCTATATAGGGTTCAGGTATTGTTTGTACTTGTATGTCTCTACACTAGGGTAGGTAAAGATAAGAGATAGGAATGAGTCATATCGTATCATGAATGATAAGAGTCCTATCTATAGTCAATAGCAATAATGGCTGTTATCTATGATGTCATATGATGAGTAAAATGTAATAGTGTAATCGGACCTAGTGTCCGAAGGTCTGGACCACTGATATAATCAGGTCTAGAATCTGGGTTATGAAAATAGAAGAGCAGAAAGTGAATACCTAGATCTCAACACAGTTTCCTATTGGAAATATGCCTACTTGGACCTTATTGATGAAGACCATTTAAGAACAGCCTTGATTGATCATGCAATCAAGCATGTGGTCTAGCAGCTTGTCTGTTCTAGAGCCTTTTGTGGGGAAGCTATTTGTCCAGTTCACATGCCAGATTTGGATTCAGGTTGACAATGCTTGGCTTATAGATCCAGAGCATAGGCCAGAGCTGATGTCCATGGAAAATGTGATTGAGACATGGTCTCTCAACAGTACCTTCAAGAATCTTCATATATGTATATTCAAAGCATGCAATGCAGACATTCCAGGGGGCACAGGAGCTGGGCATCATCAGCCTAGCTTTGTGGAAAGGACAAGTACCTTCTTTCCACCACCTGATCAAGTCTCCAAGCCTCCAAACAGATCACCTTGGAGTTCTTTTTGGATGAAGCCAGGCTATATCTGGGAGTATCATCAGTTGATAAATAATTGTACTCTATCAGAGACATCTGACGTGACTGACTGACTAGGAAATATTTTCTTCTTGGTCCAAACACTTTCAGAAGCAGTGAAAGGAAGCTTGAAAACACCTGGAAAGACATGGAGATTGGAGGATGACAAAGTGGTGTTGATAACAAATCCAAAGTTCTATGGAATTGAAGGTATGTCTAAGGAAAAGGAAAGGAAACTGGCTAGAAAGAAAACAATGCATGTTCTAAAGCTATAAAACCAGTTACAAATGGACGTCTTGAAGCATGCTGGATATGAAGAAGTTCTGGCCAACAAGATATTGACACTCAAGAGGCAAAGGTTGAAAGTGAGGAGACAGAGAATCAAAGCATGCTTGCAAGCCCCCAATGAAGCAGCCAGAAACAGGTCTATAAGAGCAGGAAAAGGAAGACAAGCAAGGTACAGTAAAAGGGAAGGTGTAAGAAGAAACTGAGGATGAGGGAACAAAGGAGGATGAGCAAAGAGAGGATGAGGATAAGGATGAGGATGAGGTGAGGATAAGGATAAGGATAAGGACAAGGAAGCAGAGGAGGAAATAGAGGAGGAAACAGAGGAGAATAAGGAAAGAGAGAATAAGGAAAGAGAGAATGAGAATGAGAATGAGAATGAGGGACAGGAGTCATCTGACAATGACAACTGAATGTATACCAATCAGATCATCTTTATGTGACATCGGTTTCTCAAATGCATACAAAATTGACCACTAGGAATGCCCCTGTAAATCTTTTGGTCAACTAGATGCTACTCAGTCAATCATCAATTAAATCAGGGGTGGATATCATTGCTCCAAATTGTATTTCCTCAAGGTCTACAACATCATAGGAGTGTGGTATGACCATGAGGAATACCCCTTTAATTTTTTTGGTTGTCCTAGATTATTTTCTCTCTGGTCACCATATACCATAATCAATTAAATCAGGGGTGTACACCACTGCTCTGAATTGTGTTTCCCCAGTGTCCACAACATCATATGAGTGTAGTATGATCATCAGCAATGCCTCTATACATTCTTTGGTTGACTTAAATTATTATCTTCTTTGTCACCACATACCATAATTAATTAAATCAGGGGTGTACACCATTGCTCTGAATTGTATTTCCCCAGTGTCTACAACACCATAGGAGTGTGGTATGACAATGAGGAGTGCCCCTGTAGATTCTTTGGTCAACTTAGATTATTACATACCTCCTTTATCACCACACACCATGATCAATTAAATCAGAGGTGTACACCACTGCTCCAAATTGTGTTTCCCCATTGTTTACAACATCATATAAGTGTGGTATGACCATCAGGAATGTCCCTATAAATTCTTTGGTCAACTTAAGTTATTACTTCCTTGGTCACCACACATCATGATCAATTAAATCAGGAGTGTACACCACTGCTCAGAATTGTGTTTTCCCATTGTCCACAACATCATATGAGTATAGTATGATCATCAGGAATGCCTTTATAAATTCTTTGGTTGACTTAGATTATTACCTCCTTTGTCACCATACAACATAATCAATTAAATCAGGGGTGTACACCATTGCTCTGAATTATATTTTTCCAATGTCTACAACAACATAGGAGTGTGGTATGACAATGAGGAGTGCCCCTATAGATTCTTTGGTCGACTTAGATTATTACCTCTTGTTACCACACACCATGATCGATTAAATCAGGGGTGTACACCACTGCTCCAAATTTTGTTTCCCCATTGTTTACAACATCATATAAGTGTGGTATGACCATCAGGAATGTCCCTATAAATTCTTTGGTCGACTGAGATTATTATCTCCTTGGTTATCATATACTATGGTCAATTAAATCAGGAATGTACACCACTGCTCCAAATCATGTTTCCCCAGTGTCTACAACATCATAGAAGTGTGGTATGATCATCAGAAATTCTTCTATAAATTCTTTGGTCAACCTAGATTGCTGTCTTCCCCTAGTCACCATATCATGCATAACAAATTATTCTGACCGCCGTTTGCTTAGAAATTTATACTGGGACATCTCAATGGGTCTATTTACATGCCCCAATTTTTGTTTGGGTCAAAAGTCTGTCTGAAAGTTGTAATTATAATTACTCCACACTCTGTGTAATTCTGATTGGAACAATACCTGCACATCAGATGGCCAATCGCACTAAGTTCTCATTCCCATCACATACACTGCGGATTACTAATCTTAAAAGCCAGGTGAGTGGTCAAGGCAAGCTTTTGATAGTTCAAATAGGTCTAATGAGTCATTGGACAAAACAGGTGGTTTGAGGCAGAATCCCTCAAGCCTGTTATCTGTTGAGCTCTGCTCCTCTAGCAGTACATATCCACTCCCGACTTGCTTCACTCATCGTGAGTTCCCCCCTAACCTAACCAAGCTGTCAACTCATATGGATAGGTGCTTCCATAAAAAGGGTGCTTCTTATGAAGGTGCTTTTGTTCTATAGCCCTGGACCAAGAAGGAGAATACTAGGTGTCGAATTGCGGTGAATATTGGACATCCAGTTACAGTAATAAAGTCTCACATGTCTTGTACAGTTCTGCTTCCAGTTATACAAATACATATGTACATACAAATGAAGCGAGGTTATGAAAGAAGTGTGTCACTCAATGTCATTTCTGCCGTGATTCGATATACATGTTGGATCGCAGTGTTAGTCGCTGATGATCTCAATGTCAGCATCAGGGGGAATCCATCCACTCCCTCATCCCCTCGTGTGTCCTTGCTGTCCTTGTCTCACTGACAGTCCAGCATTCATCTCATCCCTGAACAGGTCCATCATGAGTTGCACCCATCCAATACTACTCATTCATTCGAGTCCTTCCCCCTGACCGTTGTGTGGGAAACTGTGGAAACTCTAGTAAGTAGTCACTAGAGTACTAATGCTAAGGTAAATGGTGCGATGTAGCTATGCTTAGGTAAGCAAGTAAATATGAGTAAATATGGAATATTAATTCCAACATGTCATAGTCGTGATCCCCTTCATCGCACAGGTGACTCAGGCAGAACATAGCGATCCTCGTCACTGTCCATCATCGGTGTGAATTGTCTGTCCCTTTGCAGTATTTCCTCACCCTTGAGAGTGTTCCAGTATCTCTCAAACCTCGTCATCGCTTCCACACTTGTCCTGTAAATAGTACATCCACCTCAGTCATTGCATGTACCTGTACTTTGTGAAACACACTTACTGATATTTCTGATTGTGGTCTTGAACAATCACCCCATCCACACCCCATCTTGTCTTCATCTCTTTCTCCTTCACCCATTCTATCCCTGCAACAGGGTTCTTCATCAGGTCTTCCATCATATCCAGTCCTTTTTTTCACACCCATCTCAGCAGGTTGTTTGTCGTCGTGTCCACCTTGAATGGTGCATTCCAGTCCCCCCTCTCTGATAGAGACAACAAAGGCACTGTCTCTGCTCGGCACATCAGGCATTTGAAGGTTCATTGACTCCTCTCAAAGATAGTCTCCTCATCCCTTTTCTTGTAAGTCCCAATCCATGTGCACGTCACACACAGTCCACAGAACTTGTGGCCACATGCAGTGGTCATTTTCGTCGCATTCATGTATGTCAGTTCAATCAGCTCATGTACTTTACCCTCATTCCTCTGCTCACAGTGTTTGATGACATCTGAAAAGGTCAGTGGTGCCATCAGAAAAAAACAATGTCTGAGGTACTCACATACTACACTCCATCTCTTCCACCATCAACTGGTCCAAGATCTCCAATCTCCCGATTTTGTTCATCCACTCGATGAATTTGAACTGGTTGTTTCTGAATGCCCATACGATCCAGTCTTCTTCTTCTTCATCTCTTTCTGCCTTTGACATCTCATTCATCTCCTTTCTCAACTTCTGTGCCAATTCCTTCCATCTGTCTGCTCTCTCCCTCTCATCCTCTGCATCCTCTTGTGCATCACTCACCATTGTCTCCAACTTCTCAACCCTCATCTTCAACTCCTCATTCTCCCTCTCTATTGCTTCCAATCTATTCTCTTTCCCTTTCCCTTTTGCCTTCCTCCTGTTCTCCTTGTACTCTGGATCCACTCTGTGGTCCATGATCTCCACTTCATCACTATCCATCTCCATACTTACATCTTCAGTCACCTTACTGACTGTCACTTCCACAGAGACACTCTCGTCTTTCGTGGTCTGGTTTCCTGTAACACCTTTTAGTACATGTCACTTTCTGTACTACCACTTACTACTACACAATGCAATGATCATGCACATTCTTTTTTGTTGCTCTTTTATGTAGTCCATCGCTGTTGTGTGTGACAAGGTTGTGATTGACATATCTTGAGAGGTGTCTTTATATATTAACGAGTACATAATCAACATCAATCAATACTGTGTCATTTTACCGTGATTCAACATAATGTCAAATCACGGTGAGCTTGTATGATCCTTAGACATTGTGTGTGTTCATGTGTGGTGGTATATACAGTGGTTATCATGTTGAGTGGTGGTCACATCAGTCCACCACGTGGTTCATGTGTTCTCTCATGGGCAAAATGTGTCTGATTTCTTAAAATATCCATGCCTAACTCTAAGGGGATTAGAGAAAAAGAGATAAAATGGTGGGGTGGCATATTTTCTCTGTGGCTTTTTATGGTGGACATAGGTAGTGTTCCGTCAGACAGGTTTTCAGTCTGTTGGTATGAAAATTTTTAGGGTGGGGGATAGAAAATGATGTGGCATTGGAGTCATCATATGGCTGGTAGCTTGGTTGTGTACTAAGCATTGGGTCAGGGGGTGTGGCAGGCAGGGTTGCAGTACCATTGGAAGGGTGGGGCGTGTCATATTAGGGTAGATGGGTCAGGTAGGTTAGTTGCAAAGTCTAGCGTCTCGGCTTATTTGGTAGGGGTGGCAAGTGGGGGGGGTAGGTAAGGGGTGGCAGCAGCGGGGTCAGTTTATCACATTTTTGGGGTATAGGCCCGGGTGGGGAGGGTCATCATGTTGTGGCTTGCATCGTGAATGGGGGGGAGCATTGATCATTGGAAGTGTGGGAGGTTGGGCATGGTCAGATTTCTTGTCTCTTTGGATTATGTGTTGAGTACCTGTGGGGGTGCATTGATGCTGGTGATGTTTTTAGTCTGTTTTTCATAGTTGCAGGGGGGGTTGTAACTGACGTGGGGCTGGGCTCTCTCGTTTGGATCTATACTTTGGTTTCTCATTGTTTAGTGCGATGTGGAGGGGGTGATGGTAGTGTTTTCAAGCATGTATGCTCACCTTGCCCTGCTTTTTGAGCATGGGAAAACCAGCCATGGTGATGGTACAGGTTTAAGGAGCCCCCAAGATTATTTCTTATCTTGGTGAATTAGGATTTTTATTACAAGAACTACCAATTACTACTAGGATGGGGCCCCAAATCTGAGTCGTTGAAGGCTCAGCATGCTGCGAAATGGAATAAGAAGCACCTGAAAGGGGGCTCTTGGAACACCAAAAGAATAAATCTTGCAAGTAAGTAGGCCTATAGTCTACTTTATCTTACTGATTTATTAATGCAGGAGTTCTGCAAGAGCTCCACACACCGAGGATGACTTGGATGCCTCAGACTCCGACAGCAAGCCTGAGGCCAACCCACAATCAATAGAGAAAGAATATGCAGTTGCCACTCATGCCATCACCCAATGTGTTGACCTTTTCTGTAACCTCCACAAGGTTGTTGACTACATCCTCCTCCTTAAAGAAGAAGAAGCAGTGAAGAATGGAGAGCTCAAGGATTCTGAGGCTGAATGCAGGAGACGGGAGGCGCTCCTCCAAGTAATGTAAGATGAATGTATATGCATATATTCAACATTCTGAGGTTTAACCTGTTTTTAGTTCACCTAAATAACGAGATCACTACCAGTGTACATATGACACATTGTCGACTTGGCTCCTGCATTGAAAGAGCTCATCAAAAGAAGTGGGATGAGCTTCAACATGTCCTGGGTGGGGTAAGTGTACCCATATATGCACCATTTTTCATCTGACCTGACACCCACAGATGAAGCAGGTTATAATAAGTGTACGATCTGACAACTGTGCAAGACTCAAGGAGTGAATTGGCTGTTATGTTCCTGTGAACCCGGCAAAGGATATCATCTCACCTCCCATCCATGATGACCAAACCTCACGACCATCCATAATGGCCAAATCTCACGATCTCACTTGGGTTTTAACCATCCTGCTCTCACCCAGTTTCTCTGCCCAATCGAACATTGGAATGTAAGCATACTCGATTTCTTGTCGTTTGTGTTTTCTAATGGTTATGCCAGCTCATTGAATGTCATCCTGGGACGCCTTCCACTCCAGCAATCTATGTGGAAGATGAAGGAAACGAAAATCCAGTCCTTACGATGGTATTGTAGTGGTCCCACCAAGATCATCTTTCAGTGCTTGTGCTCGACGATACAGTGTGGTCGACATGACTTATTTCACCCAGAGTCTCAAGGACACAACTTCAGAAGAGGGGTACCCCTTGGTACCTATGATCTCTCATTGAGCTGGCTTGCTTGGCCTCTTGAGCTTTGTAGAGACCATCTTCGGCAGTCATGGTGTGTCCCATATTCAACTGATGTTTCTCACAATTCTGTGTTTTGGTTTTTAAAGCAGATTCCAACTATCGTCATTCTCTTATATGGTTCTGGGTATGCATTCCCTTCTCTGCTTTTGTACCGACTATTCTGACATTCTATCATTGATTGCTAGTAGTATTCCTTTCCTTTCAGTTTGGTCTCTGTTTTATTGATGTCATAAGCCCTGAAATTTTGACTCTGTGATGTAGGTTTAACCTTCTACATGTAGGCATCTTGGGGTCCAATCCCAAATGGTTGCCCATTTATTTTGGTCTCAGTTTTTATGCCCTGATATCAACTCCATGACAAAGGTTTGACCTTCATCATCCAGGTCTCAGGGTCAGATCCTAAACAATCACCCAAGTATTTTCTTAGTTTACCTTGTGATTCATATTTGGTAGAGTCTCGTCCCTCTCCTCTGTCCTGACCATACTCAACGATTTCGCCTAGCTTCGTGCCAAGTCTGCCAAGTCTTGTTGTATGCCTGTATTTCGTATGTACCTCTCAGTCCATCCCAAACACTCTTCTCGTTCCTCCCTTATAGTGGTCTCAGTATCGTCTCAGTCAGAAAATTTTCACAATGAAGCTATTGGACAACAAGTGTGGATTTTTACTATGATGAGGACCCTGCCCCTGCTTTGTGGCTTTCTACTAATTATGCTGCAGAACTGAACATGTGCTTCAGGTCAGCTTGCTAATGACACCGATGAAGAAACAGATTGGGATATGAGTAACTGTTATGTCTCTTGTGCAAACTTGACAAACCTCTTGGCAGGGCTTGGTGTCATTATGAAGCAATTCATCTGGAAAAGCCATCAACAGGGCTAATCGCTAGGGAATTCATGAACACGTTTTGCTGGAAGGACTCGAGAGTGAACTTCGTTGAAGCATGGTGATTCTAACATTTTCATACCTGAGTCGAATAATCTTGGTCAGGGACACAGTTTCCTCCATGGTGCTTATAAAGGGAGACACCCTCCTTTCGGCGTCCTCGTCCACAGCACATGCTTGTCATTTCCAATATGCACTAGCTCTTGACAAGCTTTGGGTCAAGTTCATGCCAGAGTATTTCTATGAAGTGAACTCTCAAATGGATGACAAGATATCTAAATATATTGTACCCTCTCCCAATGTTGAACAACCAAGTTCCACAGAGGAATGGTGCGGGTCTGCTTTGCATTGCAACAGTAGCTATCTCTCTGACAGAAAGAAGAAAATTCTGAGGTCAAGGAGGTCTGGTTCCTGGAGTCATGCAGATGTGTGAGTATGCTTTCAACAACTCTCATGATGCTGATATGCTATGTGCAGAGGTGGTGAGGACAAACCCAGGAATTTGCATCATGCCAGGAACATCTCGCTGCTATGGATGCATTGAGAAGTGGCTGCCAATGGCCTTGTGTTGAAACCAACTGATATAGTCTGGGCTCCAGATGATCTTGATTCTGGCATCACTAATGCGATGACCCATATATGGCGAGCCATCAAATATATGCCCATCAGACACCAAGTATCCTTTGGTGGTGCTGGTGAAGATGCTCGCCAGTGAGATTTGTGGTGTCTTATGGGTTCGTGATACTCATCTCACACTTGATAGTATGCAAACATGTATAAAGCCACACTAGGAGAGGGTTTCGACATACCCATTATTCAGTCTGGACCCAATAATGTGGAACTGGTCGACCAAATTTGGAAGAGACAGGACTGTTTGATGATGCCATAGCACAAGAATTGGTGACCTACTTGGGTAGTCAGCATGGGATCATGCCAATATACCTCGACAGATGTCCGTTCATCCTACAACTCAGTAAGTTTCTCCTTTCCGATTCACTTGACAGTTGATTTTTTGCTGCCTTCAGAGGAGGGAAAACACTAGTGTCAGGAATGTACCTGATTGGCAAGACAAGCTTATGAGACTCATCAAGGGTCATAATTGTGCACTGCTGATTCAGTTCATTGCGACCACTGCCTATGATGAAGCTGGGAAATCTTTTACCTCCAACATGGGCCTTTCGTTGCGCATAATCTCTTGTGCCATGCCAGCTTACTCGAACAGCTGTGCAATGTTTCCCAAGGAACTTTCTCAGGATATATTCCTTGATGTGGAGAAGTGGATGGATGACATTCTATCAGCACACAAGCCACGAGATGCTCCCAGAGTGGTTGCTCTCTTAAGACCACTGGTGAAGTACCAGATTCTCCAAGAGTGCATCCTCACACAGAATGTCTGGAAAAATCTTATGAAGCTACTCAATGTGATCATTCGGCAGCCTAGAGGGCATTTTGGACAGGCAATGGATGGCCTGAACTGCCTGTTGCAGTGCAGTCCATTAGCAATCACTATGCATCTGGTAACTCGCTCATATTCTTTAGAGGCTATCTGGAAAATTCTCATTGAGAAGCCTGGAGAAAATCTATCGAATTCCAATGTACCTACTGTAGGCCTTTATCAATATTGAAAGTTGATGGCAAGGACTACACCTATTGGGTCGTGACTATATGGTGATATACTTCTGACTGTGGCATTGCACATGGTGTTGACTCTCACACAAATTCTGGAAGGTAGGCATCTAGCTTTGTTTGTAACCTATGGTAATCAGTGGTCATCCAGAGAGAGTGAAAATTGTGTGCTCCAAGTTGAAGCCTAGGATCAAGGAGTTGACAAGAAAAGACAAACAACTAGTCAGTCTCTTTGCTGTCGAAATACTACTTGCCTTGGATGACCCAAATGGCAGTAATTTTTCAGCTGGGCAAAATCGCAAAGGAGATGCTGACCATTTCCAAGGGGAGATCAACCAGGAGTCGGAACGTGGAAGTGCGCCATGTTCCAACTCTTGGTTGATCTCCCCATGTGTTAAAAGCTAAAGGACAGCCGAGTTCAAACACGGCGGTCCCTGCATGGAGGTCATCATCTGGGAGAGGCCATTCGCAGGCAGCCATCGGGTACATCATCAATTCCTGAGAGTCTTATGGTTCTGAGAGTAGAATATTAGTAAAGGTGGCAAAAGCATACTGAAGCCTTACTAGATGTAGTCATATATATACAATGCTTTATATAATTAAGGTCTTGTGGTCTGGTAAAGTCCTGGGTTCAACTCCTATGGTTGGCATATTTTCTGATTATTGTTTGCATACTTAATAGTGTACGAAATAGTGTACTAAAGGCATAAGTGTAGTAGTAAAGATGTAGAACTCAGTGTAGAATAGAATTTTTACTAATGTGTCTAGTACACTAATTTTCAGTGTCATATGACACTAATTTTTAGTGTGCATGTCACTGATTTCCAGTAGCAAAAAGTGACAATCAGTGACAATTTTGTCACTGAAAAAAAGTGGATTTCACTGATTTCCAGTGGAAATGGCACTGATTATTGGTGAAAGTGTCACTGCTTATCATGGCATTTACCTCCCACTGTGGAAGCCGTTGCCCTCACCTCTTATGGTTACCCTCACAAGCCCGGCATCCTGAACGACCTCGGGATCTCCTTCATCACTCGTTTCTCGCGCCTCGGGGAGCTGAGGGATCTTGAGGACGCCATTTCGACACACAGGAAAGCCACTGACCTCACCCCTGATGATCACCCTGACAAGCCGAATCGTTTGAACAACCTTCACTACTCGTTTCGAGTGCCTCGGGGAGCTCAGCGATCTTAAGCATGCCATTTCAACATACAGGGATGCCGTTCTCCTCACCCCTGATGGTCACCCTGACAAGCCGAGTTGTCTGAACAACCTCGGGATCTCCTTCAGAGCCCGGTTCGAACGCCTCGGGGAGCTCAATGATCTTGAACATGCTATTTCGACGCTCAGAAATGCTGATCAACTTCGGGAATTCATTCCAAGCTCGCTTCGAGGTCCTCGGGCAGCCGAACGATTTCAAGAATGCAATTTCCCTGTATTCACATTCTATTTCTGTTCCCACAGGCCTCATCAGTGTTCGATTTCCTCACGGAATTGGATATTATGTGCTCGACGTATGCGCCAACCATCTCTCCTCCATGCATATTCTATTGCCATCTCTGTCAGTATCACCATTACTGGTGATGAAACCGAACTGGACACTGGCGGGTTCATTATGATTGACGCTGGGGGTAACAAGCAGTGGCGGAGATCTCGCAAGCGGATTGCCATCGTGTACTTGCATGATACTGAAGACACACGAGTCATGACTATTCTACCTGCCCCAGATTACATTGTCCACGCTGTCACACGCACTGCTGTTCTTACCTCTGCCTGGTCTAATCCACAGGATCGTTCCTTGTCCAGTTTCTTGTTGGCCCCGTCGACACTCAAACATAGATGGACAGTGTACAAGTGGTCATCATGCCCGTGCCGAAACGTTTCTTGGTTCAGAACACATGGGCCGTCTTGTGGATACCAAAGTCTTGTTGGTCGGGCGAGTGGAATTGGATGTGAACTATGTCAGTCTTTGTTTTTTCATGCAACCGTCTTTCTGACACCCTCGTTTGCGCGGAGTCAAGAACATCATCTTGACGGGATTTAGTGTTTTTCTTCAAGAAGAAAGACTCTTCTGCAACCGTGCTCAGTCAGCTCTCTGTTGCAAGTCGCAGCTCAGACTACAATCTGCGTGAATATTAAGGAGTCCCAGTCAGAAGTTTGACGTTGTGGTTCCAACCATTTAACATCGTCTGCAACGCCTCGACGACCCTGGTGAGTGGATCTGTGCCACCACTCCCCCACTTCATGACTTGCTGTGACCCAGACGCGTGCCGACACGTGAACAGGATGTGCATGGCAGCTGGTATACCACTCGTCGAGTCGGGTACACCTAGCTATCTCGGTCAAGTTCAGCCTCTGCTCAAGGTTCGTCCTTTTACCCAGACCACCCACCTCGGTATTAGGACCGCACGGAGTGTTTCGACTGCATACCAAGGTTTTCCCCAAATCGTTCCCTGTTTGTACGATCCGATCCATGCCTTCACAGCCTATTCTCCACTGTATCGTCTGGGCCAAAAGCTATCTCCTTCCGTGAGTTGCCGAGTATGTTAATTAGTCGCTCTCGACTGGCATTATCAAGACACCAGTACTGAATTAGACGAGGCTGAGAAGCAGGGCGAAAATGGTTGGCATGAGGTCGTGACTCCAGCAGCTGCACGAAGCATTGATCGTCAAACGGACATTGTACGGTCGATATGCGACGGACACTCGGACTGACAAGATATCGGGTGTTTTTGAACGTTTTATATACAGCGTATACAAGTGTACGCATGCAGCTTTGTACGCACGAACAGGGTTCTTGGACGCATCCGAGCCAACATACGAAGTTCCCGGTGAACACCCTTGGCTGAGAGAGGGAGGAACAGGGCGACTCAGATCCTTGAGGGGTAAAGCATCTAGAACGTTCGCAACGGATTCAGTCAGGGAAAATCTGGCGACACGTACGATACGCACGCTCGCACCGAAGGCGCGTGGCGGAAGGTTAGAGCTGAATGCTGACTTGACAACGCCAGAGTTGCCGTGTGGACGGGTGACATGACTGGACATGGATCGAGTAGAAATGGAGTGAGGTAAACAACCGACGTAATGGAGACAGAGACAACGTACGCTTGGCTCTGTAGACGTAGGCCACGCGCTGTGATGGAAAGGGTGGTTCTGAAAAGGTGCGATGGGGACAAGAGAGAAAGCATACCTTGCCAAGATGGAATTGGGCATCTTCTTTGCTGGCAACGCCTTCTATTTGGATCAAAAACGTGTTGGGCCTGGAGTTTCGCTTTGCACGCTTGTGCCCGAGGACGCGTCCCTTGCAGTCAAGTCTGAAAAACAAGGCAACGGTCAATAGGAGCTGTGAGATGGAACAGAGAAGTAGCATCCACTGGATGGAGCGCCAACGGATGGTACTAATGATGATGGCCGGATCGAAAACTGACCTTGTTGAGCCCATTTTTTGTCTTGAGGAGGGGAAAGGCCGTTCGGAGGCAAAGGGTTGGAGGGCGTGACACCGTTGTGACAAATGTGATGTGTCACGTACCCTTGGTGCGTCGCTCTCGATAATTAATATTCGTCACTAGGTGATCATCCTCGACTCACTGTCCCCACGGGGCTACGAGAGGAAGCATGCGGTCTACACAAAGCAGGAGACTAAAAAAATGCGATCCATCCAGTTGAGGCGATGACTCTGCTCTCGGAAATATCGCTGTGTTCTGATGCAGGAATTTCGCGGTGAGTGCATCGAGAACATGCTCAAGTTCGTCTATTGACCACGCCTCTCAGAGTCTCATCACCAGCACGCGAGTCCCGGGGAAACGAGAACAGCAATTCGGAGGGCCATCCAGGATGCCATCCGTGACTCGCCACGCGTGCTCATCAACACCGTTTCTGGCTGGCTTCTCGATGATTACAAGTTATGTAATGGTAATGTCCTCCATGACGACACATGCGGACCAGTCGACCTGCAGGCTCACGTCACACCTACTCCACTACATACCACATCAACGAAGGTCTCTTGAACGATTGTCGTGTTCATGTCTGCAGCGACAAAGATCGCCCAACACCGCCATACTCGCACTCGCTGGCGTGGTTCACTCCCCTCTGCACTGACGGCTTGTTTCGTTTCCGGGTTGCAGAAACTGAGAGCGCGTACGTCCACCGTACCCATGCGTCGAAAGGGAAACACGCTGATGGCGGTCTCGCTGGCCACATATTCCTACCGCGTCGGCGACGACTTTGCGACCGCCTTCTCGACCTATTCGTCTCTTCACCACACCATACGAGACAGCATGAAATCCGTTCGAACTCCGTCGTTTGGTGCGTCCACCGAGCCCGCCGCTCAATAAAATGAGTCTCTGGAACACAAGAACCTCGGTCCTCAAACAGATGTGCTGAACAGGCTGTGTGAAGAAATGGATGGGGGGATTGTAGGGGATTATAAGCGTAAAGTACAAAAAAAGGATTGCCAGTGGATGGGCTTCAAGATTGGTGGTCTCGTCGAATGCTGCGAAAAGGGCGTCGTGCGTGTATCGGCGCTTTCCCTCTTTATTTCTTACTGAGTAGTAATGGTCTTCAGATTGTTCCTTCCCGTTGTGTCGTGTAGGCCACCTAGTTGTCGAGACACAGCGTGCGGTATCGCAAGTCAGCTTTTCTGGTAGCCCCCAGGCACCTCCCCACTTCCGCACGCACCTCTCGACCTCAAGCTCCGACCTCTCAAGAACCTCCTGTCCAATCCCCCTTGCCGCCATGCTCTGACGCACCACGACAACTCGGGACTCATGCGGTGTTAGTGGAGGGTCGTTACAACGCGTTATGCTTGCACACTCTGGTCTGGCACACTCAAACGTCATACGTACCGTAAGTCTCGATCGGTGAGACATGCGTCTATGTTCTCTTTACTACAGTATGTTTAGACCCCCACCAACCTGCCCTGTCTACAGTCCAGCTCGAAAGGTACGACCCAGCAAACCCAATATTATCATTGAATCAAATCACTGATACGATTGGGTTAGCTTGCTGACTGGCTGGAGGGTTACGCCAAGTATGCCGAGCCCAACGTGTGTGGACCTCGTCTGTGATCACCAAGGCGGGATGGAACGACCTCAAGACGTAGACCGTCGAGATTAACAGGACGGGAAGGACACTCGGATCCTCAAGTTGGCTCCAAGGTCATCTTGACAATACCCTTTGGCAGGAGGACTTTTATTCCGGTAAACGGCACCCATTGACGGCCGCGATTGAAAGATGAACTACAACGAGACCCTCCCGACTGATATCGCAGATGACTCTATCACACCAGTCTGCCATATGCTTTAGTGAAATGCATTCGCCACCAAATTTGACGATGACTACCCCTCTGGCTCGAGGCTCAAATTGTTCCGCGACGGGGCTCGACTTGGACACGCGCACTCCTTGCCCAGAGGCCTGACGGAATAAGAGCATCATCAAGCTCTGGAAGCCGAAGCGTTGGGGAGCCGCACGCTTCGAGCTGCTCCACATGGCTTGTGAGCGCTGACAATGGCTATTTCTGATTTGCTCCTGACGTGGCGTTTCGCGCGGGAATGTGATGGGTAGGTTTCTGTCAGCCTTGTCGTCGGTAGGCCATTCCTGCTTGTCTAGAGCCATCTTGATCGCGTCAATGAGCCAAGTAGGTTCTAGACATGCCATGTCTTGATCATATTCTTCGATTTCGAGTTACATTTTCATCAGCTTCAGTCTAGTCTGTCGAAGAGGACCTCGATCTTCTTCCGGTTTGCATCGGTGGGGGATCCATGTGGAGCGACTTGAATGGCTTCCTCAATTCTTGCAGGAGCTCAAACTTGAAGAGTGGGGTCTTCCATCTAGGCTGAAAGACTAAGATGGATTTGCCTGCAGCCAGGAGCAAGCCCTTTAAGTACCCACCGTCGTGGCAACGTCCTTCCATCTCATCATGCTCATCAAAGCTGGCCAGGTCTTTGCCACGACGTCCAGCGCTATAAGACTCAATAGCATGAACGTAGCGAAGAGTCGTCCATGCGAGAACGTGCAGGAAGGACTCGAGATCGTCTGTGACGGTGTGAAACTTGCCGGGGTGCAGCACTGCTGAAGGAGATCCGCAGACATGAATTGCCATGTTCCCTGACGAAAATAAGGCCATGATCGAACCGTATCGCACTGGATGGATGGCTTACCGTGCGGTCGGGGCACCTGCTCCCACACTCCACCATCTCCTTCGCCATTTCCCGATCGATCAGTGGGCCCTTGCCCTCGTCTGTTAGAAGGATGTTCTGGAGATTGTAATCAACTGCTCATATAACTGGTGTCGAGTCCTTTGAATGAGTATTTCCAGATGCTGGTTTGGACCCGGATCATGTTGATGCTGCTATAAACCGTCCTGTACGTAGAGCGCACTGGTGTGGATGTGCCGACTCCGAGGACGTGGAGGGGTTGGGTTTGTGGGATTACTTGTCTTGAGTGCCCTTGAATCCTCGGAGGAGGTCGTACGAGACGTCAGTCGCAGCGAAACAGGATATACATGTGACACTGATTTTGCCGTCCTTTCCACCAAATGCGAGAAATTGGTCGTCGGGAGAGAACGCGACGGACCGTATGTCTTGAGGATGTTGGATGAGACCAAGTTGTGCGTGCGTCGACGTGTCCCGGGCCCAGAATGTAGAGTGAGCAATGAATTCCCATGTTTTGGCAGGGCAACGCATGAGAAACCGTCACTATCGAGGACAGGCCATTCTGCGACTGCTGATCCGGTGGCTCCATCGAACTGCTTGATTGTATTATTGGATACGAGCAAGCGGCCATAAGTCTCGGGATCGATGATACTGTCGGTTTCTTATGTACCTTCACGACAACAACCATCACCTGCGGGCCCCGCTCACTTGTTGGATCCGTTCTCGAAATGCGGCCTAAAGCGACCTTCCAGGTGAAGATTTCAAAGACGGAGACCGTCTTCGACCTTCAAGAGGCCATCAAGAACAGGAGGTTTCGCAACGCGGATGCAGATACTCTCGATCTTTACAAGCCCAAGGATCCCGTATCCCGACCCTGTGAGGACCATCTCTGCAAATTCAACCTCTCGGCGCATGGGAAGTTCTTGGATGGAGCGCAAGAGTTATCAGTGGTTTTCCTGGAAC
Source organism: Boletus aff. mottiae (assembly GCA_038093895.1). Classification (NCBI taxonomy): domain Eukaryota; kingdom Fungi; phylum Basidiomycota; class Agaricomycetes; order Boletales; family Boletaceae; genus Boletus; species Boletus aff. mottiae. The sequence continues at coordinate 87,621 of JBBPTD010000013.1, forward strand.
CGCTATCCAAGTACGACATCCACGTCATAGTGGGTATGTAGCAGAGGCGATCCAAGGTGGTCCTCGCAATTGATTATTGTTCTTCTTCTCCAGACGCGCTGACGTTCGTCTTCGTCTGTCGGTTACGAGGAGGCAATCTCGACTCCATGTTCCAGGTGAAGATTCCAATGACGGGGACCTTCAGGAGGCCATCAATATCAGACCTTTTTCGGCCCCTGTTGGTAGACCTGTGTGCAAGATGGTTACGTGATGAAGAGGACCTGGAAGACAGGTTCATTGCTTTCTGCATGTTGATAGAAAACCACGAGGAACTTTTTCCGTGAGTCTTCTCATAATTTTAAATCCTCAAATTCCTTGTAGAATTTTGTCTGCATTCTTGCATCGTTCATGCATTTCACAAGGTCCCTTGGGCTTCGTGGAAGCAAGTCCGTCGATAGCCGTGTTGGACGCGACACGCTTACATCGCCTGCTTCTTGCTTACTATCGCATTCTTCGAGCCAACCGCCTACTTCCTGGCAACTTCCTATGGCCCACATCACGTTTATTAACTCTCTTCACCGCACCGCACCCTGACTTTGCAGTCAAGTATTTAGCAATCCGATGATATTCACTACACACGGGCATGGCCGAAGTGGAGCGCGTCAAATTGGAGGCACGAATTCTCGGTGAGCCTGGTATGGTCGAGTGTCCACTCACCTATGGCTACAATGTTGACGGGAGTCGAATTACCGTCGATGGATGGTTAATACCCACTCTGGAGGCTATAAGAGTTTACCGCTGCCGCAATTCTGTCACAGTCGGTTCCGACTTTTATACTCATGGAGGTGACAGAACACAAGACTTGGCAAACAATGGTTTATCGTAAGGTTTTCCGTCTTGTGGATACTTGTCTTGTTCAATATCTTTTACCAGTCCATGGACTACCATCGTATATGGCATACTTGTGCCCAAATCTTCCCCTCACTCCCGTCCCTCCGTCTACCCACCCTCATTTACTTCCCCTCCTTCATCTGGAAAGTCAGTTTTCCTATCGTACCTTGCCACTCTGTTGTAGCCTGAGGCAAATGATCAGATCGTCACTGTTCATCTTGCTGACACCTCACTTGACCCTCTTTCATTGCTTGGATCTTACATTTGCATTCCGACACAACTCGGAACATTTGAGTGGAAAGATGGAGTGCTTATTCGTGCTATGAGGGAAGGGAAATGGTTAGTGTTCAAGGATGTTGATTGCGCAAGTACGGAGGTCTTAGGTCTTGTCAAGCCCCTTATCGAGTCTCTGGCCCCCGGCATATGGATTGGCAACCGCGCGAGCATAGATGTTCCCAACAGAGGCAGGGTGAGGACCTCTGAATGCTTTGCTGTCTTTGCGACATGTTCAGTAGTCCCATCGACGAGCGGTAGTTTTCCGAGCGCAACCTTCTATGGGGCGCACAAGTTCCAGGAGCTCACGGTAAATGCAACTTCGTCAGATGAATTGAAGATGATTATTGAGTCGCGATTCCCCCAGTTAGGGAAATCACTTGCACTGGCGATCATACAAGTCTGGGCTTGTATTCAGAAACTGGGGACAACGGCTTCAAGCAGATCTGTCGGTTTGAGGGAGTTGGAGAAGTACTGCCGTCGGGTACTAGAGGCGCTCATTCCCTCATCCCATAGTTCCACGAATGTGGAAACCTCCAACCAAGGTGTCGTTCATATTGCCACACTCTTCCCAAACCTTGCTTTTCGAGAAGAGCTTTTCCTCGAAGCTAGAGATGTTTTCTTTGGGGCAGGCACCCTTACTGCCCCAGCTCAAGCTCACTCCGATCGCATCAGCTCTTGTTGCTGATCATATCGGCTTAGACCCGGAGCGTCGTGAGTGGATACTCAGTACTCAGTTGCCGAGTTCCTGCATTCGAGGAGGACAGGAACGGAAATGGTGATATCGTCGCTGTCCGTGTTGGCCGCGTACGTCTCCCCGCTCGACATTCTAAGTCGATGTTTCTCATTGAGCCAACCCGTCCTTTCGCCATGCACAAACCAGCAATGCGTCTCCTTTCGCGAATTGTCACCGCTATATCCCTTTGCGAACCCGTACTCTTCACTGGAGAGACCGGTACCGGAAAAACCAGTGTTATCACTCACCTTACTTCTTTGCTCCGCCGCCCTCTGATTTCGCTCAATCTCTTTCATCAAACCGAATCCTCGGACCTACTTGGTGGCTTCAAACCAGTCGATGCCCGCATTCCTGCTTCGAAGCTTCACGCTGAGTTTTTGGAGCTTTTTGGAGACACCTTCAGTCGGAAGAAGAATATCAAGTTTGAGGAATCCGTCAGATAAGCAATCCAGGAGGGCAAATGGAGGAGAGCGGTAGTTCTTCGGCGGGACTCGGTGCGACTTGCCAGGGAGCGTATTGAGTCGAAATCCAATGAAGACACACAGTCAGTGTTGAACGTCAAATTTCATTGACTCTTAGTAACTTTCCAGGGAACACTCTCGTGCATCCACGGGAGCGGATGCATTTAGGAAGCGAAGAAAACTCAATCAAACACAGCTTTGACAGTCCGCAGAGGCTTGGGACAAGTTTGAGCATGACATCGATGAGTTTGACATCCAACATGCACAAGGACAGGGCAAATTTGCTTTCGACTTCGTGGAGGGTCCTCTTGTGAAAGCGCTTCGTTCTGGTGATTGGTATGCTTGCCTGTATTGATCGTCATCCAGCTCGTGTCTGACCTATCATTAGAATTCTTCTTGATGAGATCAACCTGGCAAGTCCAGAAACGCTTGAATGCGTCACTGGGCTCGGTGCTCGATGGGCTCAATGCAGATATTGCCACGGGTCTTGCCCATAAGCACATCCTCTCCAGAGTCCGTAAACCTAAATATTTGTTGATGAAGGAGCCCTCACCCTTTTTCCCGCACCGCCGGCAAATTCGTCAAGTTTGGTCCGTTTTACCTGGAGAAGGGCCCACTTCACGCCGATGCGATAGAGGACTATATCATGACACCATTGGTGGAAAAGAAGCTGATAGATCTTGCTCGCATTGTCTTGACTCGTCGTTTTCCTGTACTGATCGAAGGACCGACGTCCAGCGGAAAAACTAGTGCAGCGGAGTACCTCGCCCGCCGAACCGGTCATCAACTCATCCATATCAATAACCATGAACATACCGAGGTTCAGGAGTATATCGGGTCTTATGTCTCCGATCCAGCCACGGAGAAGTTAGTATTTAAGGATGGACTGCTTGTCCACGCTCTTAGACGCGGTCATTGGATCGTGCTAGATGAGTTGAACCTACCTACCAACATTCATCTCTGCGCCAGAGGGACTGGTGCTGGGACGATAATCCAAGTACATTTATATCCTCATCGTTGGCTAAACCCGCTGACATTTTATGATTTGGAAGGTAACAGTGTTTGGTCATCCACCACGTTTAGTCGGTTTTCGAGGGGTTGCAGAAGAGGGTTCTGATTCTTCTATAATGTTGGTAATGAGATTAACGACACGCCCTCCCTTGATTCACTCCACTATCTCTGTGAAAGCCCAAGTTACATCTGCGATGTATTAAGCGTAAGTGGGAAACAGTGCATTTTGGAATCAAATGTATGACATCAAAGCAAGTGCACTGAGTCCATTACGAGCGAGAACGACTGTAGGCACACTTCGACCATCTAATCATCCATGGTCCAAGGTGAGTTCACGTGCCATGAAACAGATGTTGAGATAAGAACACGCACTTGTTCCTCTGCATTGTACCCCAGACGACCCCGCTTCAATCAATTCGGGACACACACACCTCACAACGGAAAGGATCAAAACAAAAGTCTGTTAGACATCACAGCCACTAATTACGGGGAGAATGGCCTTGATAAAAAAAGGTAACATGCTTTCGACGAGGAGTCAATCTTGCCCATGCTAACATATTTGAATGATACACTCCTCATCATCTAGAGCTACACCTGCAGTTTAGCCAGTGAGGAATAGAACAGTACAGGAGAAAACATACCCTGAACAAGAATCCAAGCTAGGGTGTAGAACACAAGGTCAGCCAACTCAACTCACAAGCAGGGAGAATTCAGACGCACATCTTCGAGAGTCAAGTGACCCATGGCCTGTCACAGATATACTCCTTCAGCGACGAGACAGCACCGAAAAAGAGGACACGTACCGACTCGTCAGTAGACAACGTCGCAGTGACCATGGCAGACTTTTTCTCTTGAAGCTAGAGAAGTGTTTGGTTATGCTATACAAACTTGTAAATGGAGTTGCGTACTTGAACAATACGACTCTCTATGCTGTTTTCTATGACAAGCTTGATGGCTTGAATAGGTCGGTGCTGGCCAAGCCGGTGAATGCGGTCCATGGCTTCTGTGAGCCAATAAGTCAACTGTGCTTCACCTTGTGGCAAGTATCCGTAATTACGGTATTCGACAGCCGGATTCCACCAACTGTCCATGAGATAGACGCGCGAAGCTTCCGTCAAGTTCAATGCAACACCACCAGCTTTCAGGGATATCAGGAAAACAGTCACGTGAACATTGTTCACTGAGGTTCGAGTGTCAGAAATGCAGAGGTGTCAAGGAAACCTTTAGGCGTACTGAAGTGTTTGATGGTAGCGTCGCGAGCCTGAGGTGACATCGTCCCTTCAAGTCGACATATCTAAAAAGGATGAGCACCTAAAACGTAGACAATGATAACACCGACCTGAAATCCAGCCTTCTCTAACCTGAACGCAATCAAATCCAAAAAATTGACAAATTGGCTAAACACGATGCTTTTTGTGGTGGCATGTTGCATACGAAGATTAGACAATTCTTCAACGAGAGCTTCAATCTTGGAGGATGAACGCCAGATATCTAGATTGAGCCGTCCGATGATGCCCTGCTTCGCAGTTGGCAAGGTCGATTCCAACTCAAGTGCAGGTCCTTCGAGGTCAATGGTCATGGGGAGATGACAGACCGGGCATTCAGGCTAGCATGGTAGGTATCATCGAGACGGGTTGCAAGCAAATCAACAGGATACATACGTTGATGCCCCCGGGAGTACTCAGATATTGTCTCATACACTCGCGATCAAAGATGTGACGGCACTTGGCTAGAATAGCGTCCTCAGCTGTGTCATTGCAAAGCCTACAGACTGTCGCTTCACTGAGTCCCTCGCTGCTGAAGAACATATTTCCGTTTCCCTTGCTACGGAGAACCAGGTCAGGGTGACAGGCCATTTGGCGCATACGGGTAATTCTGATAAAAGCATGTCAAACCCATCCAGATTAAGTCAGAGGACAAGGATACACACAAACTAAAGATATTAGAATAATCTGGTCGGAGATGTAAGGTTGGAAAATATCAAGGGGAGGAAGTAAACTCACTATTCAAGACAGTTCCAGAATCAGCGTAGGTACTGAACTGACGCTTGGCGTCGGTAAACAATGAGAGATATAACTCTTTCTCTTCTGGGCTGAAGTAATACCTCCGAACAACGATCGTTCGAGGTGGAAGTCCAAGATCATCAGCGCATTGAATCTAGAAGATTACGATTACATGAATCAGTGAGTAAAAAGCATCAGAAAAGCATACCTTTGTCCGTCTGAGCATCATGCGTTCTAAAAGGAGTCTCAGCTTCCTGAAAGCTCTCTTTCCAGGCCCTTCCATGCCGTTTTTTTGGATAGGTGTCAAAATTTCGTTGTTCCATAAACACGTCTAATTGGACGTTGGAATGAGACGATATTGTTAGACGGAGGAACAATACCCTACATGTTGCGTCGGGCCATGACCGCATTCTACGGAACAAGAATTTAAGCAGGACATCATTCAAAGGGGACAAATACATACCGCCACAACTCCTTTCATCGGAAAACTTCCAGTGGAGTGATCTACAATCACACCTCTTGCCTGTGGGATAACCTGTGAGTTAGCATAAAGACATGAGAAGATGACATACAGAAGTAGTATGCGAAGGGATCCCTTCCTAAGAAACGAATCATGCTGTAAAGCTCTCCGACGCGGTTTTGCAGTGGCGTGCCCGACAAACACCACTTTCTTTTGCCATTTAGCTCAAAGCAAGCTTTGGCGGTGTTAGTGGAACGTTCCTTGATGCTATGGGCTTCATCAAGCTGTGTATGTGGGTGATATCAGCACTGTTGGGAAAACTCTGGACGTAAAACTGACAACAATCCGGTTCCATTTGACTTGGTGAAGGGGGGAGGCGGTTTTAACGATATGACCTTTACGTTTGAAACCGCTCTCTTGTTTTCGGAAGCAACTTTCTACCACGGCATAACTGGTAAGAACCTGGCAATAGTCAGCATCGTCTGAACCGTTGCACAGCCGCAAGTCGACATACAACATCATACTGTTTGAGTTCTTGGGGATCAACGATACGAGAAGCGCCATGCCAAACAAGAGCAGTCATGCCCTCCGTGTGGGCAGTGATCTCATTGTGCCATTGCATGATTGCAGCAGTCGGTCTAGCTAGCGGTTATCATCACTACACACGAAGACACGCTAGAAGAATACCCACGCAATGACCAGATTGGGCCTCTTCGAGTCCGAGACGAAAAGAGAGATCATTTGAATGGTCTTCCCCATGCTGTACGAAAGAACAACAACAACAATAATAATAATAAATAAAACTTTGAGACGTTCTTGATAAAGGTCGCGATGCCTTACCCCATTTCATCCTTGAACGCCAAAGGTTCAGTACCTTGGAGACAGTAGTGTGGCAGATGCTTACCGCCAACAGGCCACCTCGCCAAAAGCTGTGTTCTTGCTTTCCCATCCACCAAAGAGACTCCTGTTGGAACGGCAAAAGTGTGACTTTTAACCCAGCTGGCTGTTCTGCTCTCTCGGGAGTAACCACAGGAAGTTCTTCGAGGTTCTCCCACACATCCCGAAGGTCTGAATGATGTTTCTGCAATGCCAGAGAAGTTTTCTCTGCCTGCGACGTTTGTTGAACAGACCCCTGTCTGAGAAACAGATCCTAGACATACCGAGGTCAACTGGCGACCAAGCTCTTGAGCTAGTAAACGCTGCTCCTTCCTGGTTTCGAGACGCTCACAACGCGCGAGATGGCGTTTCTCAGGCCACGACATGGGCTCTTGAGAACATTTGGTTTTCCTCTTCTTGGGTTTTGCCTTTGCCTTTCCTTTCCTTTTCGACATGAGCTCCTCATCAGTTCTTTCAAGGGCAGAGGTCTCCGACTCATCATTAGTTTCAGCAGATTCACGGATCCTTGAAGTTGATGTGCCAGCACCAGTCCCTTGCTGAGCACCGTGACCGCGCACAGTCTCATGGGACGCTGCGATCGCTGCATACATCATGAGCGCTTCTTCTTCCAAGTCCGACCCCATTGCATCATCGATGCCACTCCCATCGGAATCCATGTATGTCTCATCGTATTGTGGTTCATCTTCAGATATTGGTTCGCTATCGTCGGGCTCAGGCGTATCAATAACTCCTGCTTTCCCCCTGCCCTCATTCTTTGACGTAGGGATGGATTCGGCCTATATTGGTTGGGTGACTCAGCTACAGCGTCGTGGACGAAGGTGAACGTTCAACCCGCCTTTGTCTTCAAACCCCGCACAGTCTTGATGACCACAGCATCTGCAACAGCTCTTTGTTTGGGAGCAACGTAGATATGTAAATCGTCTTCCGCGGGGCGCTTTTGAGGGTTTCTTGCTAAGGTAGAGGTAGTAGAGGCAACCGGTCTCTTCACTGTCGCCAGTTCCTGGTCAGACGTGGCAGGAGATGAGGTACTCATAGTCGTTGTTGTCGCAGCAATGGCACAAGGGAGGGGACAAGACGAGCGTGTGAGTACAATGTTGCGCCCAACGCGGATTGTATCGCGTGGCTCTGTCAAGTTTTACGACGGTCAACATGTGCCCGTGCTACTGGGTCTATGTCGATCCTGGTATGCCAAAGCTACGAAAGAACAAACATCGGCGGATGCCAGTGAATATGATTATCGCTTTGAAATATGCAAACCGTGAGGCATCTCCTTGCTCCCTGATGCGCTGTCTCATCTGGAATGATCCTTACACTTTGCCTTGCCTAGGCGCTTCACCTACAATCTACCGACAAAGCGATGGTGTACAACATTGCGATGATCGAACAAAAAGAGCAGAACTGACGTCGAGCGGCACCCACAAGCTTCAAGTGAATCAAGGGACACACACAAGACATCGAAAACGAGAACGCAGACAAATGTGCAAACGAAATGCGCCCACAAAGAACACGAAGACGAAGTTGACCTAACGGTACCCGAAACTTCCAACTACAAGGTCTCAAGCTCTCTTCCCTAACACAACAATTTAGCGTAGTATCAAGCCATCATCCGCCGCCAGTCCTTCACTGCTTCCAGTGCTTGCCCCTGCCTTGGCCAGCATCTCATTCAGAGTGCCGAAGATCATGTCACCAAGGGCCTCTATCTAGCTAACTTGAATGCCAAGGCTTACTGTACCGGGTTGCTAGAACCGACTTTGAGCATTGTCATCGTTCAGCGGGGAAACCGTAGAACTCACTACATAATTTTTATTATTGAGTAAGCTACTCACCCTCCCAAGAAGTAGGTCGACGACATAGATATTGCGGGAGAACAAGTTCAAGATCCTTTAGTCTGCCGTCAACCCGTGTCACTAACAGACGGAATGTTCACCATACCTTCCAGCAGGTGTCGTCTCAAAGAAATTCTTTTCGGCGTTCGCCTCCTCCCTGTCAACCCAAAGGGCATCGCCAACTTCGTTGATGCACTACTGGAGAATGGTATCATCCCATTTGTGGTACATACGTTCACCTAATACCTATGCTCGCGACGGAGACGGTCTGTCATCGTGAAAAGCCGCGAATTCGAAGAACGAAAAACGATATGCGGTCCACACGATCGGTTCCAGCATGCAAGAGCCTTGGTTCTGCGGAGCGCTCGAAGGATACATACCACTGAAATCTATTCAATCGCAGTGATGATGTCTAAATGTACACTACTATGCATGTCGTATACATATACCAGACTTTGTCAGCAGAGTGACGGGCGTAAACCGTTGCTCAATATTCCATTATGTGTTATTGGCTCTAGGTTCCATATTGTTTTATTCGAAGGTCAAGCGAATTCGATACATCTCCCCCAGGAGCATAACGTTCATTCGTTGTCGCCTTATGATAGACGATACCTGCGATAGTCTGTGGGTGAAACAATCAGTAAACGGACTACTGCACGTCGTGATGACTGTCGTTCTCACAAGGATATCGGCCGTCAGACCCTTAACCAGAGAAGCAGAAGCACAGAGACGATGGCGGCGACACAGAAGCGTACCAGAGCAGTGGCGACGAGTTCGGGTGCAGTGCTGAATGCATCGATGCCTTTACGGCCCTCGCAGATGCTCTGTTTATTACCGTTTAGTTGTGATGGTTACAGGAGATGAATCGGAGCTCACGCCAACCATATTAGCTCGAATGCCGCCTTTCTCATTCACGCATTGCAGATAATTGAATGGAGATTGTCTCAGCAGCTGCGGGTGGTGCTCGAGCACGATTAGCCCAATATTGAAGGCTCACTTCATAGTGTATATGTTGGGCTCCATATCCAGTAGAAAGGGGCGGAGGCATGATAGGAGTATGGAATGGTGCTGGGAACGCCTGAACGTTCCAAGCGGATGGAACATGGATATCCGGGCCGCCCATCAACAAGGGGTTGTGTGTAACGAGATGGCTGAGCAGACGGACATGGTAATGGTGCGGGAGGCATGGAGCGGCTCATCGCTACCACCGGGGAGGGACTAACGGTACCTATAGCAGACGGTTAGTTGACTCACACATACATACCATTCTACACTGCTTACTTTGTGACTGCGCAGCACTGACTGAGCGACGGATGCTTTCAGCATCTGGTGTACTTGACATCCTGACGGTCGACAGCGACTGTTGGATACGCAAAAAGCAAGGCCCGCAAACGTATTTGCCTTGCCTAGTATCGTCAACAGAACGGACATGGTGACGAGGCTTCTTGGAATTGGCGCCTGACAGTGGTTCCGCTGACCAATTTTGCGCTATGTCACAGTGTTTGGTTGTGTTTATTCGCGGTGCTCTTCTCAGCATCTCCAACGATCCCCCCCGAGTTCAGCACGCAGCGGCGCGCCTACATAAGACTTTGCCTCGTTTGACCCGATCAGCTCAGTCCGACCATTCCGCCACCGCACCAGCCGCTTTATAGTGTCTGCCAATCTTTCCAACTCTCCCCCAGCACCCCAGCGATGCATCGGCACCGCACAACCTTCGTTTGAGGGGGAGCCTGGACTGAGTGAGGGTGGTCAACACAGCACGCAGCGGCGTGCCTAGTGTCTCTTTGAGGCGGGTTGCCCCTCGATTATTCCTCGGTCAGCCTGTCTTCTCAACTCTTGCCCCAGCACTCCAGCGATGCATCGGCATCGCACAACCCTCGTTTGAGGGGAGCCTGCATGCACATTGGACTGAGCGGGGAGTCAACCCAGCACGCAGCGGCGCGCCTAGTGTCTCTTTGAGGCAGGTTGCCCCTCAACTACCTCAGTCCGACCATTCTGCCAAATCTGTCCCCTTTCCCAAGCATTCTAGCCATGCATCCCAATCCTCGTTTGAGGGGAAGGGTGCATGGGGACCGAGTGACGGTCAGCCCGGCGCGCCGAGTGCCTCGTTTGAGGCAGGTTGCCCCTCGATCAGTGAGACAGCGTCGGTTCGACCATTCCGCCACTGCCCCACGCGGTTAATCTGTCATCGGCATCGCAAAACCTCTTGTGAAGGGGAGGATGCAGTGGAGCTGAGTGAATGTCAACCTAGCACGCGGCATGCCTAGTGCCTCCGGCGATGTTACTGGCATCCCAAAATTGCCGTTTGAGAAGTTGGCGGCATATGTGGTATATGGCATCATGGGGACTACATAAAATGGTGTAGCATGCCCAAATAAATAAAGAAACAATGATCTCACTGGACGAGTCAGAGTACGTGAGTACGTAGTCAGGTGTCAGTACTTCAGTCCTCGGCCCGATCATCCCACCAGCATGACTGCCAAACCATTATGCCTCCATCTGGATCGCGCGCATTTTTTGGTAGTGGAATGTATACGAATACACAACACAATTCGGGGCGTTGAAGAAAACGGACAAAACAGGAAAGAACGATGCGGCTCTACATCCATCTCGATATCGTCAAGCATGGGTCTAAGGTCGATAGTGCACCGCTTTGGAACGTGGTTGGAAGGTCCTCTTACGAGCAGTGTTTTGCGTTGATTTAGTGGACGGAGCGACGTGATTAAGGAGGTCCATTGTGAATGTATAGGAGGGTTTCGTGCAATGGTTCAATTGTAAGATTTGCGACAGATGGCACCAATTTCAACATCCACTTTAGGACAAACGGACAGCGACGACTAACTAACGTAATCTAGAGTAAACGTTGCTGCTGCGGAGAATGATAGGACATGTTAAACGCGTGATGAAATGATCTCAATGCTCTACTGGTTTATGTCGCCTGAAACTTTGGAAGTACTTTGGATTTCTGTTTGGTAGATCTGAATGTCAATAATAATTGAGCTGCCTGCGCCTGTATATGGCAGCTGGACAGCAATCATCCGCCGTTCCCGGCCTCTACTGAGTGGAATGACGCCTCTGGACATGTTTTAGGTGCGTCCCGCCGCTCTGATATGCTGTCACTTGTGCAGTCTATACAATATGGGTTTAGGAATAATTGCCGACTGTACGGTACATGAATCCAGGCAGGGCCTTCTCTGACCCTCCGCGGGGGGTTAGGCATGGCCCAAATCAGCGCCATAAAAGTCGAGGATATAATCCATTGTAAAGGACGCCAACGGATTTTCTGCCGAGCCGGGTGATTTGTGCCTCTTCGAGATAGCTTCCTGCTGCGGTAACACCTTGTCAATTTCAAAATATGAGCAGTGATCGGGGTACTAACAACCGACGATGTTGATGCAATCGAGGACACCCTCCTGCGCTTGAGCGGCACATCTGCGGGAGTGCTAGTTGCGTCATTGTCATCACCACCACCATCCGTGCAGTCCACCACAATAATCTCTGAGTTTAGGTTTTCAGTGGCGTCATTGTCCTCACCACTACCATCCTTGGAGACGACCGCAATAGTCTCTGGGTTTACTCCATCGGCCATTCCAGTGTCCCTCGCGATCATCGCAAGGAAGTTTTGTATCCCCGGATGGTTAACGATGCCGTCTGACGGTTCCATGCGTGCGTGGTCCTCCACTGCTTCTATCTCCATCGTTTCATTTTCGCTCTGACGCTCCAATGTATGGTTCCCCACCCAAGACTCTTCCTGCAACTTTCCGTGGTCAGATCGCGGAGCCTTCTGCGCTTTTTCCTCCGCTCGGCGTGCCATCGCTTCCTGATTATCACGCCCCATTGCGGACACGATACTGTGGACATCTTCGATGCTTCCTTCCTCCAGCCTGGTAGAGGCCCTGAGGAGGAGGATGTATCCTAAGGTCTCGGTCGCCAAAGGAAGACTGGGGTCGATCGAGCGGTGCCAGGAACGCAGGCCGGCATCATCAGGTATCTCGTTAATGTCGACGTTGCAGATGTCGAGTAGCCGATTGCGAACAAAGGTATATAATTGTCCGAATCGCTCGTTCCAAATGTTGGCGGCAACGAGCACCTCCTGCGTTGCAAGTGAATCGTTGTGACGCGGTGTCCTGGAGTTGTTCCGTTCGGAGGAGCGGCGCTGTGGACGAATAATGAAGAAAGAGTGTGCGGGTGAACAAAGTGCGGATAAAAGAAGCACTTACGTCTCCCTTTTCCTCTGCATCAACTGCCTGCTGAATAATTGTATCCTCATTGCTGAACGCTTCTGATCCCTCGATCCTGCAGCTGTTCTCTGCAACCATCTCTATGTGATTGGAACTTTCGTCCACATCCATTCCGCCCTCCTCGCCCGCCGGTAGCTGCTTGTCTTGCGTGCTGATTGGCTTCGCCGTTCGCTTCCTGTTCCGTTTGATTTTCTCTGCCGCATTCGCCCCCCCCTTCTCCTTTCCCTTGGTCTTGTCGTCCGTGGATTCTAAATCTTCCAGGATCGCTTTTGTGAAGTCACGCGCAGCTTGCGGAGCAGGTTGCTCAGTTTCTTCAAGTCTGATCCCAAGCCCACACATATCAAACCGCACGTTCTGAGTTGTCAGATATTCATCCCAGTCGACTGCATGTTGACATCATTAGAGTTTGCCACCGGACAGTTGATTTGACAACGTACTAAAGGTCAAGATATGAGGCTCTTTTCTTGCCATCACAGAGTCGAATGAAACCCCGAGCCGCTTTTCAATGGAGGCACATGCTGCGGAGTGATACGCCCTTTCTGTGTAGTCAAGCCATAGATGATACTCCAGCTCGGGGGAGAACCAGGCTTCCTCAGTTGCATCACCCCGGCGAGCGCGCGCTATGTACGCAGTCCTCACATTATCGAGGTAAAGCAGGACGCGGGCCAGCTTTTGCAGCACAGACTTGGCGCCAAAACTGGTGTTGGCACCTTGGATGGCTGTGGCGGCGTGCCGATACACGTCGTACCTGTAGACAATCAGATGGGTCAGGACTCAGGATTGCTTGGTATTCAGAGAAGACGGTATACCTATAACTGATGATATGGAGAATTTTGCTATACCTTTTCGGCACATGTACGGCGGACGATGGCATCTTGCCTCCTTGCAGGAGAACCAGTACATTTAATTTGGAATCAATGTAGCTTCGCTTGATTAGCAAATTTTCCACCACCCTCTTTGTAATGGTCTTGTCCCCAGGAAAGCTCACTGGTGTAGCACGACTTGCAGACATAATGGGCTTTGGATTGATGTTTAAAGTTCTAGCACTTGACGAAAAAATCTCGCGGCTATTGATCCAGCTAAACCAAAAAAGGAAAGGACGTCGCGCATTAGACTTGTGACCTGTCTGACATTACATGATATTGTGGTAATTCCACGGCCCTTCGGGCACTCCTAGACCCGCAAGCACATTCGCACTGTGCTACTCTCGAATGCCACTAAAGCTACCCTGCAACTTCTCGTTTGAAATCACGAATCAAACTATTGACCACAAGTGACGGATCGGCAACATTGAAAATGAATTGGAACTTGAAGCATATCTGACTGAAAACACACGCGGTTGTGGCCAGTGAGTAGCGAGCTCGGTCAATTTAATTTGCTGTCATTGCTTGTACCACACTGTTAGATTAATGCCGTCTCATCGCGAGCCTTCGCCCGCATTCCGTCTGCTGGCACGCTCAAGTGCATTGTCAGGTGTTGAATGCATCTCTCATCCGTCTGGGGTTGCTCAGGACTACCGATTATGTAAAGACAGAAGTGGGACTTCAAGAACAAACGCTTGTTTGAGCCAGAAGCGGTACAAGCTGTTGGAGCATACAGCGTGACATAGCTCCGACTCCCCACTTTGGTATTCAAACGTTCTACTTAAACATTCCCGACACGGAAACGCCTCTCATCCCGTTCCACAATGGTGTGTTGAGAGGTACGTTCCTGTTGTATCCGCTTCGCATAGACAGGCGCTCATATTGTTATTTATAGACTCACGTGTGTCGTAGTTCTTACAGGCTATGGTGCTCAGCGCTCATTGTCCACATGCTGCACGTCGTCGTGCGTATGTTCTCGTGTTTCTTCTAGTTTTAAACATGCTGTGAAGCATCTGCGTAACCCTCCAACTTAACCTCGCTCTCTTGACGACAAGGAGCATGAAGGGTACTGGGCAGGCGACGAAAATATGATGAACGGATAGCTCATCCGGTGAACTTTGCTGAGAGCCACGTTGTGCGAGTTTCAAGATACAACCGTAGGTCTCGTGTCCGATGGAGGATCCAGTTGGATGGATTCGTTGGTTACCATTGGTCTATTATTTATTATTCTCCGTTTAATTCATTCATTTCATTCATTCATTTCATTCATTGGATTGCATGTCGCCCACTGCTACATCCTAGATTTAGATGGTCGGTCGGGGATGGATCAACAAACTTTGCATGGTAAAGGTATTGCAGAGGACTAACATATTATTGGTTGCTGGAAATAGTGAATGATGAGAGCAATGAATAGTGGCAATAAGGCGCGAGGGTGATATGTTAGGCTATAGCCGTCAATCTGCAACAGAAGTAAGTGTTTGCTTCAACTACGTGACAGAGTGGCAGATGAGTTGACAGGCTGGGAAGATATTATTTATTTGGTTGGATCCAAATCCATTCGGATGGCATCTCACGATATTTCTCCATTGGTCAATCCGCACTGGCCAGGTTATTATGCAAAGGCATAAATACCACCTGTTTCCAGGTTCTTGTCTATGAACGAAGCACACGAGCTCGCCCTGCTTTCTGATAACCTCTTCGCTGTCCTCTCTAGCTTGGCTTCGTTAGCCGCCTGAGTCAGTGCAATGCTGACGCCGGACAACCAGAGGCCCGATGGTCGCCTTTCTGAGGATTCAAGCGACAACCCGCCAGCCCGTGGCCCCGTGCTGCCGAACCTCAGTACTGCAGTAAGTCTGATTTTATTGATATCGAGGTCAACAATATTATGAGCTGGTACTCATCGATGCTGCAAGACTCGGATGACAGGTCTGACTTTCTAGGCGCTGGTTTGCGAGCCCGATTTAGAGACTCAGCCTTAGGTTAGGTTAGGAATTTTTAAACAATAGTTTCTCAATTGAAGACAGTGTAAGTCTGATAACGAGGTCTACAACGGAATGCTACTCATCAGTGTGACAGACGGGTCATTAAAAGTGTGCTGCACAGTAAGGTTGGTTGGTGTGATATCAATCCGACATCGGCATGGAGTAAAGTGAGATCTACCAGACGATAGCTTCAGTTTCCTTCGATCGTGCGTATGGGTTGGGAAGGAAACATGTATTTATTGGCTGCTCGACTGTGATATGTATGGTTTTATGATGCAACGGTGTACGAGTGATGTGGTATGATGCGATCAGTGGATACGGGGCGTGGCACCATCATACCAGAATCCAATAACAATCGATCCAAAGCGATCGTGGTACGCTGACGCACCCGTCCACCCCACTTCCACCTTCCCCCCAGCATCCCCACCCACACCAGACGACCAAAACGACCAAGAGATGTAACCCCGTCGCATAGCTCATGAACGCAAGTCTTGTACGACAATGTCCGAGAATGGCACGCGTGAGCGTGAGCAAAAGACGCTTCGGGAGTGGTAGAGACGCAGACGCTTGTGTCGCCTCCTGGATGACATCGTCAAACAAAGCTGAGCGTTTGACACACAGCACTTGCCCTCCCTCGGAAAGCTTCGAACGGATTCATCGCTTCTTCGCATCTCTGCCCCCATTTCCCCACCTCCATCTCGTCATCGCTGCCGCCATCCCTTGCACAGCCTATCCTGGGCTTCCCCGCTTTTTGCGACCCGGACGACACGTGCAAAGGATCCAAGTGCGGCACAGACGATGTCTCGCGATAACGCTGCATATACCGCACTTTTTCATACAACCTCATTGTCCGACCTTAACGACTTGATCTCGGAGCGCGATTGTGAATTCGAATGGAACTGGCGTCGAAGTTCCTGTATGTGGCGTGCCCTCAATGCCCCAAAATTTTCACAAAAAGCGGGAAAGAAAACCACACGCACTTTCTCTAATTCTGCGTTGTGTGTCCTGAACCGGTCCAGCTAGCTCGTCACGACGGGCAGTATTGAGATGTCCGCAGACGAGGTGAACGGAATCGGTGTTTTTCGAGTTGTGCTGCTAGACGACTCGCATTTCTTGCTCTTGGCATTGTCCAAACCGAGGTCCAGTCTGAGCCCGCCACACATCGTCGACGCTCGTCCCACCCACGCTTGTGGGGGGGGGGTTGTAGAACGTTTGTCAAGTGCGAGAAATTCTGTTTCCAGTTTCTCACCGAGCGATTTCTGCTTGGAAAGTCCAGTTCGGGCAGTGTTGAGCTCGGGGTGTAGATTTGAGCGACTCTTCAAGAGTTATGTGCAGTATCTATTATGGTACTGTACGTAAGTGAGTGTCTTTTGGTGATACCAGTGAATGAGATGTGTGCTCACTCTGAAACGCGCGAGTTCTTCGAGGCCTTTTCCATGCTGCGCATTCGCCTTGTCAGCCTTGGGATCAGGGTGATATACACCTTCTGATTCGTGGATGGGCCAGTCGTCGCCATCCAGATCGGAAGTATCGTCGCCGAGACAGCCAAACTCGGCATACTATTGGGTGGGCAGGACGGATTACGTTTAAGTCCCCCTCCACGTAGTGCTTACCTGTTTACCTTCATGATCTCGAGCTCCCCTTTGATTTCATCATAATCGGCGTACGTCAGAAGCTTCTGCTTAAAAGCAACCACTCTACTGTTCAACCGCTCCAGATCGGCGAGTACCATCTCTGCCTCTGCTAGTCGCGAGACGAGATCTTGATCGGCGCGCGAGCTGGCATCCAAAAGATGAGTTTGATGTGTCTCGTTCGACAGCCGAAGGTCACGAAGTTGCGACTTGTAGAGCGTGACTTGACGTGTCAAGTCCTGTTCACTGTAACGCAAAGCAATATGAACCCAACTCAGCAGCACTGCCGCCGAGCAACCCACTCACCGCTCCTCATAGCTGCGCATACGTTCATCATACGCCTCATTCAATTCATTCACCTTCTGCGAGACCCTTTCGGCAATCAACTCGTGCATCCATCTGTGTCATCATCAGTACCCCACCTATTCCCAACTGGAGCACACGAGCCAATGCAAATTACTGCGGGCGCACGTACGTTGCCCTCCAAGGTCTCCACCTTCCTCTTCACACCGTCCAATGTCTTATCCTCCTGTTTATGCTCAACTTTCTCCCCCTGAGGCGCGCAATGTCGGCTTTGAGTGCGTTTACTTCGGCAGTCAGTGATGTATTCGTTTCAGACATGATCGTTTGTTCCACGACAACTTTGAGAAGCGGATGGGGATCTGGGGCTTGCGCGAGAACTTTGCAGACATTGAGAAAGGCAGACTCGGCGACTTTGGAACGCCTGTTTCGGCTGTCGATCTCCTCTTGCTATGTTATATGGAGGATGGGATGGGATGGGATGGGATGGGATGGCGGCATTAGTACGCCTGCCAGCCCAAACAAAGAAAAAGACGAGAGGCACCCCTTTGAGCAATCCCTTGAATGCGTTGAGCTTTTCGTCGTCTGGGATCTTCTCGAACTCTTGTTACGGGAATGGAGTAAGTTGGTGGATTGAATATATATGCCAAGACCCACATGCGACTGAGCACAGTCACTTTCTGGTTCTCGACCACCTCGATGCCCTGTGCATCGAGGGTCTTTTGGAGCTAATGGAGATTGATCCCTGGTCCGGATGAAGCGTTCCAGTAGACGTGACGGCGCATAGGGTGTGTGGCGGGGTGTATTCATAGACAGACAACAAATGAACACAAGAGCGCACGAGTAGTGTGTTTGTAGCTTGAGTAGACCGGTATGCGCCCACCTTTCCAGGCTGCAGGTGCTCCGGAGAAGCTGTGATGATGATGTTCTGTCAAACTCATCGTGGGCTCACAAGACAATATGGTTGAGGATGTAGAAATGCTAGTGCCACTAACGTAACACCAGTACTTAGTAGCAGTGCTGAATGTGACTTTCACACAGCAGCAACCTCCAGCCTGACAACCCGCTCCATGTGCCTCACCACATCAAACAGCTCCGCAATCTCATATCTGTACGGCCTAGGCGGGATACCGCAATTGGATCCGTCGCTTTTAACTTCGTGAAGGCAGCTTCCTTCAAGGCGATTTTCCATGCCATTTGTCCCTCCACCATACAGCATTCGCCCGTCAGCGCATCATAGTCGTTTGTACCCCCTGCATCCGCTCGCTGCCGACCAAATCATGATCATGATCGTACTTGCAGTCTTCTCTTCCTATCACTGGGGACTTGCCACAGGCCCTGCACAACAGTTATGGTGGGTGGCTGAATGAGGAGATTGTACAGGATTATGGTCGCTATACCGGGGTACGTGCCTAGATCTTGTTTGCTTCCAACTCCTGATTCTAAAACACCCGATACGTCCAGGTTTGCTTTGAGGCTTTGGTGACAGAATCAAGCGCTGGTATGTAATCCACGATGATCGGACAGACCGTTTATCCGCCATAACTGGGCGCTCTCCAGGCTTACCACCAATGAACCGCGGTGCGTCGCCATCCTTGGGTACGGAAGAGGTGTTTTTGCTCCCAGGAGAGAATCAGGTCTCAAGAGGGCGACTCTACGACGGAGATGTAAGTGCTTCATAATCAAGGACATCGCAAGTGCCTGAAATTTTAACCACCTTCCAGGGCTGGACATAATGTAATTCTGGCACACGCGTACACAGTCAAGGTGTATCGCGACGACTTCAAGGCAATGCAGAACGGTGAAATAGGAATCACGCTGAATGGTGACTGAACGATACCGATAATATTCCCGGGAGTGCGCATATAATGATCTTTTATTTAATTTATTCCCTGTAAGCTCACATGTTTCTCGCTCCAGATGTAGAAGCCACCCAGCACGCCCACCCTGTAAATGCTTATGGGGATATATTGCAGGTTGGTTTGCCATATGTAACCATTTATGTAAATAGTCTGCATATGGGACGGTCATTATCTGGAGCACTTGAAGCAGATACTTAGGGACCGTCTTCCAGCCTTTACGGCCGAGGAGCTAGCGATTGTCCAATGCCCTTCGGACCTCTACGGCACGACTACCTACAAAAGAAAACTGTGCCGTGAGCCCTGTCCACAGATACTGAAGGTGATATGGGAGCTAACGTATCCACCAGGCGCCGGCGGTAGTGACGAGTTTCAAGGTTTTGTGGAGTATACCTTCACCCGATCTGATGGCAGCAAGCCAGGCATCCAAGGAGCGTCAACGTGTGATCATGTGCATCATAGCTCATCGTGCAGTAGTCATTGGCACCGCTGCCTTTACCACTTTCCTGTGCTTATTTTCGTGTACACCTGTAATGTGACGCATTTGATGTACTACCTTTGGCTGTATGTTTACACAATCTGGTTTTCCGACGAAGCCTGGCGTTAGTACAGAGCCCCGGGTGCAAGTTGGGCTTCAAGCACCCTGACTGGAAGGTGGTAAAAGACTTGTACTGAGAATAGCCTGAGAATGCACCCACGACGTGACTGACAAGATACTACTACTGATCAGAACAATGGCCGGGACGGTTCGGATCCAGGGATGCTAATGGGTTGCTTACATTGCTGTCTCTGCTAACCGCTTCAACAATACAGCTCATGTGTCGCCAAACCATACCCTGGTAGCATTTGGTACAGGTCACCTTGTAGTGGCATTCTCGAATGTCGACGCGGGTGTCTACGAAACGGTGGCAGGTCATGAGGCTTGGTCACCTGCGTGCGGTTTCTGCGCAACGAACTTTTCCGAGTCGCAACTGCAGTCTGCAGACGGGAAAGGCCAGATCTCCACGGTCAAGGTCGAGATGTTCCAGGTTATCTCCCTCCAGGGAAAGTACACACTAGCACTGGCGCTCACCACACTCCCTCATTCCCAGGGTTGGTGTTGGTTTGGAATCCAAAGCTTGGAAAGTCACTCGAGCGTCCTTGACAGCCATTTTCCTCCCCCATCGCCGGGACTGACAGAGACGTATATATCTGGACGCGTTCTGACAACGTGCGTCCTGCTCTCCTGTCGTCCATCTAATTGTCCTCATATTTGGCTCCGTTGTAGTTTGTCCGTTCCGTGGCCCTTCCCGGTCACGAAGATTGGGTACGAGCCCTGGCGTTTTGTGCCCCGACACCATCTGTAGGAATGCCTACCGACGAACAACTCATCCTTGCCTCTGGCTCTCACGACGGGACGATTAGATTGTGGAATACCAGTGCTCTTGGGAGGTCTCGACTGATGGGTACTCTCAGTGATGATATTTTTGATGCCTTTGAGGCTTCACCTGCGGATCCTGCAGAGGGCGAGGAAGGTATACTGGATTGTGGTTGTTACACTGAAGATACCGGTTCGCCATAACTTTACACTGGATATGAGGGAGGCGGACTGATTGTTGAGCGCTGAGCGTCGAACGTTTGGCAGGCAACTGATCCTAAGGCTTCAGGATTGAGAGGGTCCTTACTTGCTAATGTCGCGAGATACTTCTAACCAAGATCTGACGTCAAAAATTTAATGTATGTCCATATAAGCTAGTCGTGTCGAACACACCTGGGTCCTGAGTTGTGGAAGCAAGTCTATTAAAGTCCCATCCGAATATCTATCAAACAGCGTCGGTGCGATGGAAGAGGAACCAGAAGAAATGGACTTACAAGGGAGATGACCTCCGAGTCAGGACTCTGTTGGACCGGGATGGCTTCTTCCGCACGCTTAAACAGTTCTATCCTACGTTCACTGTCTCCTGCTCGTATTGCCATGGTTCCGAGTAGGCAAAATATGTGAGCCTTTTCAATGCCTTGGTTAACCTTGCCTGAATTTTCGTTTTTCATGGGGATGTACCCTGACGGCAATATACGGCAACTTGCCCATTATATTGATCAAATCGTCTGCACGCGAGATGGCTTCATCGTGTTTTTTACATTCAAATGCGACAATCGCCTGAGTGGGATGAAGTATTGGCATTAGCAGTGATAAAGATCGCGACCACACACCTTGACTAGCCACAGAAAATTATTTTCACTTGGGAGACCGTCGCAGAGCACAGAGTCAAACTCGTCCATCGCAGCTTCGTGTTCTCCACTACCGACAAGGGTAATTGCATGCGAGACGTGACCAATGACAACCGATGACAGATCCCTGAATCCCGAGAGACTGGGATGAGATAGTCAGCACAATGCAGCACAGCAGATGACCTAAAACCACTGTTTTGGCATCGTCGAGAGCCATGTCCCAGTTTTTCAAACAAGTCCGCATAAGAGCACGGAAAGCGAGTGCGCGTGTGTGGCTCAAACGCATGATATCTTGTGCCAAGGGGTCTTCGACGCAAGTCCAATCACCCCTGCGTCCATGACTTGAACACCGCACCACTGATGTGTATCAGGGGCAGCTGTGATACTGCGACGAGAAGCAAAACAGTTGGAACAGAAAAATAAGCGATGTTCAAACACTCACAATGCAAGGAGAAAAGAGGAGTTGGCCACAAGACGTTAGACTGTGGACATTTAACGAGTGGGACATCTTTCTTCGCCCAATTTCGTCCGCATAGTCGAGGTTCACCGCGAGCTTGAGCCTCTCTGATATCTCGAATTCCGCATCGAGCAAGATGTCGTCGAGACGTTCGTCCAAGCCACGGCCGGGCCGTTCGGTGGCATCCAGCTCGCGCAACACACGTTTTGCGAGCGAGGTGGGTGACGACGGAATTTCGCTTGGACATCGGTCGCAATGCAGTGCTCCATGTACATATGTCCCAAAAGCCATCTTGCGCAAGTCGAATCAGTACGTGTCAGTCATATGATGGTGCATATACGCACCTTTGAGCTCGAGCTGGTCAAATATATCGCGCGCGTGGCAAATATGCTCAACAGGGCGTCTTCGGCGACTGCCCTCCTAGGCCTTTGTAGACCCCCTGACGACATCGACTCAGGCACTGAGGAATGACCCTGTGGCAGAGCACACTGCATCATGATGCATGTTCACGGTCTCCAAGTCCATTCCGAACGATGAGCGCCCTTTGCGAAATGGCGAGCACGCGTGGGTGGAGAGGACCCATGGCAGAACCATCCGGGGTCGTACAGTTGTTCTCGAGGACGGCAGAGTAGACGAGCCGACGCATGTCGGTGTCGGTGTCGCGCGACCGAGCGAGAATGCAAGGGAGGTGGAGGAGCGCCGCGCGTCGGACTTCGTTATTGACATTGGTTATATCAGAGAGGTAGGTGACGAAAAACGTACACTGTAGGATCACAGCTAAGGGTATCGAGAAGGACGTCGATGGCGGCCTACTCGCCCTCCTCGACGTCAGAAGGGTCTTCTGAGCCGCAGAGTTTGAATGGGGTGGCTGCTTGTACGCGAATGGGGGTTTCTTTGTTATGATGAAACGAACATGCGGTGCAGTTCGTCACGTTTGTGAGATCGCATCGGAGAACCCCGGATCCCTGCTCACCTGCTTATATGTAACTACAAGTGAGAAGTAAATACGTGTGACCGAGTACTTGGCGCTCTTCTATCACAGTTCCTCGTCTAGTTTCTTTGGTGGCCTACACCCCGTCGACACTCAAACATGGATGGACAGCGCAAAAGTGGACGTTATGCCCATGCCGAGGCAATTCTTGGTTCAGAATTCGTCGGCCGTCTTGCGGATACCAGAGTCTTGTTAGTCGGGGCGGGTGGAATTGGATGCGAACTCCGTCAGTCTTTGTTTTTCACCACGAAACCGCCTTTCTGACGCTCGTTTGCGTGCAGTCAAGAACATCGTCTTGACGGGCTTTTGTCACATCACGCTCTTAGACCTGGACACCATAGACCTCTCCAACCTGCAGGCCTGAATAGACAGTTCCTCTTCAAGAAGAAAGATGTCAAACAGAGTAAGGCCATGGTGAGCGCGCCACTGTTTGACTCTTCTGCAGCCGTGCTCAGTCAGCTCTGTGTTGCAGGTCGCAGCTCAGGCAGCGGGCGCCTTCAATCCAAACGTTCGTATTCAGCCGATCCACGCGAATATCAAGGAGTCCCAGTTCGACGTCGACTGGTTCCAATCCTTTGATATCGTCCTCAATGCCCTCGACAACCTTGGTGAGTGGATCCGTGCCACCACTCCCCCACTTCATGACTTACTGTGAGCCAGACGTGCCGACACGTGAACAAGATGTGTATGGCGGCTGGTATACCGCTCATCGAGTCGGGTACAACTGGTTATCTCGGTCAAGTGCAGCCTCTGCTCAAGGTTCGTCCTTTCACCCAGACCACCCGACTCCCTCCACCCACCTCGGTATTAGGATCGCACGGAGTGTTTCGACTCATACCAAAACCGGCCCCAAAATCGTTCCCTGTTTGCACGATCCGATCCACACCTTCACAGCCTATCTACTGTATCGTCTGGGCCAAAAGTTATCTCTTTCCGTGAGTTGCCAAGTAGGTTAATCACTCGTTCTTCGCTGATATGATCGTCGATAGGCAATTATTCGGAGAGGACGAAGATAGCAGTTTTGCGGAAAGAAGCTTTGGTTTACAAGGCCGTTCGCAATGCATTACGCTCACCACAGACGACTGACGACGCGGCCAAGACTGTTTTTGAAAAGGTTCGTTTCGTATCCGGGGATGCAACTCGTGCTACTAAGTTTATGGCTTGCATAAGGCCTTCGATGTGGCCATAAAAACTTGTTATCCATAGCGGATATGTGGCGTTCAAGAGAAAAGCCGACACCCCTCGATTTTGACGCCATCTTGGATGGCAGTTTTGTGGTAAAAGAACCCACCAAAATTGCAGCATCATCCTCGAATTCGAAGGGGCAGGTTAATGGTCACGCTAATGGGGGCGCCATGAAGCCGTCGTCGTCCAACGGCAATGGTGGATTGAAAGATCAGTGTGCGCTGACACTTCGAGACAACCTTTTTTTTGGGTGTCAAGGTATGCTTTCATCTCACTGCAAAGTTTAACCCCAGCGTTTGACCCGAGACGCCTAGTACCAACCGCTTAACATTGCGTGTGCGTACTGGAGAAGAAACCATCGCGTTCGACAAGGATGATGACGACACACTCGATTTCGTCACCGCTACCTCAAATCTCCGTTCAGCCGCATCTTACATTGAGTGGAAGACACGCTGGCAAGTCAAAGGTGCAGTCTTTCCCAGGCCATGGTTACGCTTCGTTGACATACATCGACAGAAATGCTATCCTATCGGGACTGATTGTTCTACAAGCACTGCACCTCTTGCGTAAATCTTAAACCTCGCTCAAAAATGTGCATTTACAGCTTAAAACGGCTGTTCCCTTCAGCACGGTCAATCTCTGTCTCCAGCGCGGGATCCGCGTGTCACGCTCAGCGAGTTGGTAAACGGTATTCTCGGGGATGGTGAAGGGGAGGATAGAGGCACCGGGAAACGGGACGTCAGTGTATACGAGGACAAACGCGTGCTGAGCGACCCAGACTGGGACGACACTGACGACCGGACGTTGGAAAGTCTAGGCGTGACGAGGGGCAAGTTTTTGACGATCGTGGATGAGGAGGGGGAGTGGGGGACGATTGCAGTGGCCCTATGCGAGCTTCTGTGAGTGGCTTGATATGTCGGACGTGCCTTTTTGATGACTGGGTATTTGTGATAGGCCGAATCATCCGACGGGTGCACCGGCGTTGATATTGCCATCATCATTACCGAAGCCGCCGTTCAATCCTCGACGGTCCATAACTCCACCTGCACCATCGCGGAAGCGGACTGCACCCGAGGACGACGTCGCCGAGGTGGAGCCTCTGGCCAAGCGAGCAAAGACAAACGGAGCGTCGTCAATAGAGCTCAGGAGTCCAAGTAAGAAGGAGCGGCTGGAAGAGGAAGGGCTGGTCATGTTGGACAGTGCCACGGACAAGATGGACAATGACGATATCATTGAGATAGATTGTGCGTTCGCCGTTGACGTTTAAATAACGTTGATCTGTGCGGTTCTTGTCTCTGTCTTGTTGTCGTCGGTGTTCTTTGTTGTCGTTTTGTTATCATTGCTAACATAGCCTATCTCGCATGGGATGTTGTGAGAGGTAGCACGAGGTGGGTTGGCTCAGTTTTTCTTTTTGCGGGGGACATGATTTGACTGTCTCTTCTAATAGGTGACGATCGACATGATTTGCGGGTCTCATGTATCTATCCATGACGACTTCGAGGGTGTATGCCAATGTCGTTCTAGATTCATACTAATACTCGCCCGAGCAGCATTGCCGTCTAAGCCGCGTTCGTCGTTGTGGATAAGTACAATACCATTGACGAATAGGCCATAGCCAAGTCATTCAACAAGGGTCAAGGTCCCAGTTCTTCTCGAGCGACAGCAGCAATTTGATCCTAGAACTTCTTGTTTTGACGGGCACCTTCGATTACAGATTGATGTTCGAGGCCATGCTGCCACACAACGTGAATGAAATGGAGGACCGACGCGAAGAGAGCGGGATTGGCTTCCCAAAGATCCTTCCAATGCCCCAGGGTCTCTGTTGCAATATCCAGCGCGCTCTTTGACTTCTTATCGCCGCCGCCTTTTCGTTCTCGTTCTCTCTTTCCTTCCCTTTGAAACTTGGGATGATGAATTCACCCGTGACAAGGAGTTTGGAGAGAGCAGGTGCCTTGTCCACCGCGAGGGAAATAAAGCTCCATACGGCGCTTTGAAGAGAGAAATCTTCGTATGGGTGCTCCGCTATGCGAACTAAGGAAGCAACCGTCGCTTCCGGGTTGGAGAGATGACCAATGATCGTCAGCGGTGAAGGAACGGCTAACGAGAGGGAAGCACATAGAGCATGAAGGACGCGTATGGCTTCCAGAGGGACCACGGTACCCACATCCCTCTCCTTCACGAAGGTGGCGAGCACATCCACGGGATCTACACGGGCTCTCGCAGAGTCAGAAAAGCCTGCACCTCCGGCCACTTTGGCGCAGAGCGCTTGTTCGAGCAAGGACGGCTTGTTGTTGTTGGGGGCTACCTGCTTATAATTCAGCACCGAGCGTGTGAGCTGAAGGTGCGACTCGAGCAGATATATCAGACGACGGATGTCTCCGAACCTCCTTGCGTTATAGAGTGATCCAAGGATGCTCGGACTGGCTGCAATGGCTGATACGATACGAGGGGATTGATCGTAGAAGTGATGGCCTTGTGAAGGAACGTGTCAATGACGGCCTGGCTCAAAGTGGGGAATGGACAGTTGCTGATGGCAGGTGGTGATTGGAAAAGTATATTGGCATAGAATGACGATATCCGTCTGCCGATCTCGAAACGATCTCTGAGTTGAGCATATTTCCAGCTCAGGTGCTCCACTCAAATGTCGCCGTGTACGAAGTTCGCAGCCCACATGAGAACTATGGAGGTCCAAGTGGTGCAAAAATCAGCGCGCACAAAATGAGGATGGCGCGCACAAAACGAGCCGTCGCGCACGCAAAACGAGGGTAGCGCACACAAAATCTGAGCCATCATGCGCACAAAACGGGACTGAGTGATGCAGGTAGACGCGCACTTTTGTTTTGCAGAAGTACTTATTTCTGTGTGAATGAGCACAAAACACTTCTGTGCGATAACTGAGCACAAAATGTATGTAGACGAGCGAGCACAAACTTCAGGAACCAACCCATTACTTACAACTAGTTCATGTACATCTCCAAGCATTACTGATGATTCTCTAGTCAGTGTCGTGATATGCGAGATCAAAGTGATTATGTTGAACTCCAGATGAAACACTGGGATACACAGATGTCTGCCCTTGTTGCAGCTTATCTAGACTATCGAGCCCGTGATACTGGTGATGGACTTCCTTCTGTTGATGACAATGAGCCTGTGGACATGGATTCTGAAGACAATCCAACTCCTGTTTCTTTGTCGGACATTGAGCTTGTGTTACAAACGCTATAACTCGCTATAACCCGAAAACCAACTTTATAACTTATCGCTTACAACATAGCTAACCCTTAGCAGATAACCCTTATCTTATCACGTCACGTGATACAGACCCCTCTAGACCC